>NW_019775413.1:791549-815285 GCF_001039355.2 Lingula anatina | reverse complement strand
TATATATATATATACTTATCAACCTTTTTCGCCACATTTCATAGCAATCAGTAAAAAATGAGTCATACATTCAGCTTTTTATTATAATTATATTTTATTGCTTTTTATGAATTTGAATATTTGTGTTTTTATTGCTTGTGTTTGAAATATAATGTTGTTTTGTTGTATGAATTAACCAAGATGTTTTTTGAAGCAAGGTACTATTCATTGCATCAATAATTTTTATTTTCATTTATTTCAACGAAATATGCTGGTATCGATTAGAATATCAAAAATACTTATGTACAGATTGACAATGTTAAGCATGTCAATGTTCTTAGAATGTTTGTCCATCCGTTTTGTGACAAAAACGTGACAACGAACAATCCAAAGCTTCTTAAATATTTGAGCCAGAACACATGGTAGAATTAAATAAAGTTATGTGCTTTATATCGAGAATGTTGTGAGAACTTGTTGTGTTTTATCTTCTTTTTTTGCGCTGAAAAAAGATGGCTGCGGCATTTGCTAACCTTGTTGCTTCCGTCTGTTTGGTAAACATACTGATAGTAGACACCCACGCAGAGTGTTGCCGAAGATATCAAACGAACTTTTGTCTGGACTGCAGTACGGTAGAGTTTCATTTTGATAATTGTTACGTCTCTTTTACATGCACTTTACATTCCATGACAAGTAAGTTTCATCAGTCATGGAATGTAAAAATTCATTTGACTAAATGAAGAAAATAAAATTAGCAAAACTGACATATTTTCACTACAATGGGGGTGATACATGACGAAGAAGTTTCTATTTACTTCAGACTTGGTCTTATTGTGGCAAAGGGGGGTGCAATCTGTTTGGCTGTGCATGTGAGGGCGGGTGCAAGGAGAGCTGTAATCCGTCGTTTTCGTAAGTTCCATCAGCTCCTTTTACAAAAAGCGTTGTTAAATAAGACATAATACTAACATAGAGCATGTTATCGAATCTCTTACTGAAAATTTAATAACAACACACTTTATTGTATTTCTTTTTTTTTTTTTTATCGTGTGCGGACACAAGCACCATTCAGAATTTGGTTACATGTGAAGGTTGAAAATCACTGCCATTTTTGTGACATGTTCTGGATGCTGATGTAAATTTATTTCAGGGCACTATATGGCACCTGCACCTGTAATGATAGAAGAAGGCATCTCAAAGGGCCTGATTCCGGAACTTCGGGACACTAAAAGCAGAGATGCAGACAGGTGAGGTATTGACGTCGATGCCAATATTAAGAATCATTATCTACCTACGTTCAATTTTGCATGGATTTGTCATAGAAACTTTAGCAGTGTAGAACATGGTTTTGATGTGTGTTCTTCTTTATTGATATATAATAATACATCCAATACTATTAGAAACTGAATTGTTTAAAATTAAAGTAATGTGTGTAAAGCTTTAGCCCTTCCGTTCCATGTGATTTGTATTTGATATGCTTAGAGCATTTTGGTATCTAAAACAATGTCAGATCCAACGGTTAATGAATTAGTGGTCGTACAGTAGAATTATGTATTATCACACTAGGTTCGTTTTACTATTGTGTAACATTGTAAGGTGGAACAATTGCCCGCCGTGTATCACAATTATTTCTTTCTCTTTCAGTGGTTGGGTTCAAGATTTTCTCAAAGCCACTTAGGAACCTCCACTGATGTCACTGATGAAAATTTAGATTGTAATTGCCATTGAGTTCTATCCTGATATGAAATAGAAAACATATGAATGGACAGAATACAGCGTTGAATTATTTCATTTTTTTCGTTTTGTTATTCGTTATTCTTTCTATTCGAATTATTCTATGAGATGAATGTGGTTCAATAAATAAAGATAGGCGAAAGTTATTGGTGTGTATACTCACTTAAACCAAACGTCATGCGTCTGCAAGTTTAGCTACTTAATATTTAATGCGCGGTATATTGAAAAGGAATGTAAATGTAAAATACTTTTGCTCAAGACGATGGACTTTGTTACGACAGTTTTCAACACTATTTGACAATTAAATGAAAAAAACTACAAAAAGGGTGGTTTCTTACACGATTAAATGCAATGGATACGTTGCATGTATTTAAAGTCACGCGTTATATTTATGTCTCACACGCGTTCACTCACACAATTTTGATTACGTCAAACTCCGCAGTATGCATTTGTTACCGGTTTTTGTTTTAATTAACTAAAACGTACTGATCCATGGTCAATTGCTCAATAGGTGTTTGTTATTGCTGTTCATGAAACGGTGGTCAATTGTTTGATGAAATAAGAAACAATCATCCTTACCTAGCCACGATCAATGCAAAAGCCAGGAGTCGGGTAACAACTTACTGCTTGCACGTCTTCCAGAAAACGGTGTCCAAGCAGATTGAAACTAGATAATTTGCAAAACACGGAAGCCGTTCTCTTCAATGTTAAATAAAGATTACACATAACACGTTACCTTCATAACTGAATTCATAAGAGATAGCATGTTACCAAACACAATTAATGACGATTTAGATCGTAAAATAATGAAATACAGCGGTTGGTTTGTAAATTCGCCAAACCCTTTTTCCGACTAAGAGACTGGCCATGCTCATCCTCTAAACTGAATAAAGTACAATATGCATTTAAATATAGTTTTTAAATATAGTTTTGCAGAAGCATCGCTTTTATGTTGATTCACTTGTCTCACCATTGTTCCTTGTATAGACGAAGCACCTCAGGGGCGGATTTAGAGATAATTTCTGAAGGTCTTCCAATGTAAAGCCCGTCAATGTAAACTTTAAAATCTGAGCGTCTTCCGGAAAACCCAGAAGTCGGTCTCAATTCGCCCCTGCACCTCATCTACTTTCAACAATAACCCTCCCCCAACAGACACATACACACCTGGCCAAAAAAAATAGATGGTTTATCAATGATCTATTTTACANTAAACCTTTTTCGCCACATTTCATAGCAATGAGTAAAAAGTGAGTCATACATTCAGCTTTTTATTATAATTATATTTTATTGGTTTTTTTTGAATTTGAAGATTTGTTTTTTTATTGCTTGTGTTTGAAATATAATGTTGTTTTGTTGTATGAATTAACCAAGATGTTTTTTTGAAGCAAGGTACTATTCATTGCATCAATAATTTTTATTTTCATTTATTTCAACGAAATATGCTGGTATCAATTAGAATATCAAAAATATTTATGTACAGATGTTAAGCATGTCAATGTTCTTAGAATGTTTGTCCATCCGTTTTGTGACAAAAACGTGACAACGAACAATCCAAAGCTTCTTAAATATTTGGGCCAGAACACATGGTAGAATTAAATAAAGTTTTGTGCGTTATATCGAGAATGTTGTGAGAACTTGTTGTGTTTTATCTTCTTTTTTTGCGCTGAAAAAAAGATGGCTGCGGTATTTGCTAACTTTGTTGCTTCCGTCTGTTTGGTAAACATACTGATAGTAGACACCCACGCAGAGTGTTGCCGAAGATATCAAACGAACTTTTGTCTGGACTGCAGTACGGTAGAGTTTCATTTTGATAATTGTTACGTCTCTTTTACATGCACTTTACATTCCATGACAAGTAAGTTTCATCAGTCATGGAATGTAAAAATTCATTTGACTAAATGAAGAAAATAAAATTAGCAAAACTTACATATTTTCACGACAATGGGGGTGGTGACATGACGAAGAAGATTGAGTTTCTATTTACTTCAGACTTGGTCTTATTGTGGCAAAGGGGGATGCAATCTGTTTGGCTGTGCATGTGAGGGCGGGTGCAAGGAGAGCTGTAATCCGTCGTTTTCGTAAGTTCCATCAGCTCCTTTTACAAAAAGCGTTGTTAAATAAGACATAATACTAACATAAAGCATGTTATCGAATCTCTTACTGAAAATTTAATAACAACACACTGTATTGTATTTCTGTTTTTTTTATCGTGTGCGGACACAAGCACCATTCAGAATTTGGTTACATGTGAAGGTTGAAAATCACTGCCATTTTTGTGACATGTTCTGGATGCTGATGTAAATTTCTTTCAGAGCACTATATGGCACCTGCACCTGTAATGATAGAAGAAGGCATCTCAAAGGGCCTGATTCCGGAACTTCGGGACACTAAAAGCAGAGATGCAGACAGGTGAGGTATTTACGTCGATGCCAATATTAAGAATCATTATCTACCTATGTTCAATTTTGCATGGATTTGTCATAGAAACTTTAGCAGTGTAGAACATGGTTTTGATGTGTGTTCTTCTTTATTGATATATAATAATACATCCAATACTATTAGAAACTGAATTGTTTAAAATTAAAGTAATGTGTGTAAAGCCTTAGCCCTTCCGTTCCATGTGATTTGTATTTGATATGCTTAGAGCATTTTGAATCATGGTTTACATACCGGTATCTTTAACAATGTCAGATCCAACGGTTAATGAATTAGTGGTCGTACAGTAGAATTATGTATTATCACACTAGGTTCGTTTTACTATTGTGTAACATTGTAAGGTGGAACAATTGCCCGCCGCGTATCACAATTATTCTTTCTCTTTCAGTGATTGGGTTCAAGATTTTCTCAAAGCCACTTAGGAACCTCCACTGATGTCACTGATGAAAATTTAGATTGTAATTGCCATTGAGTTCTATCCTGATATGAAATAGAAAACATATGAATGGACAGAATACAGCGTTGAATTATTTCATTTTTTTGTTATTCGTTATTCTTTCTATTCGAATTATTCTATGAGATGAATATGGTTCAATAAATAAAGATAGGCGAAAGTTATTGGTGTGTATACTCACTTAAACCAAACGTCATGCATCTGCAAGTTTAGCTACTTAATATTTAATGCGCGGTATATTGAAGAGGAATGTAAATGTAAAATACTTTTGCTCAAGACGATGGACTTTGTTACGACAGTTTTCAACGCTATTAGACAATTAAATGAAAAAACTACAAAAAGGGTGGTTTCTTACACGATTAAATGCAATGGATACGTTGCATGTATTTAAAGTCACGCGTTATATTTACTCACACAATTTTGTATGCATTTGTTACCGGTTTTTGTTTTAACTAAAACGTACTGATCCATGGTCAATTCCTCAATAGGTGTTTGTTATTGCTGTTCATGAAACGGTGGTCAATTGTTTGATGAAATAAGAAACAATCATCCTTACCTAGCCGCGATCAATGCAAAAGCCAGGAGTCGGGTAACAACTTACTGCTCGCACGTCTTCCAGAAAACGGTGTCCAAGCAGATTGAAACTAGACAGTTTGCAAACACGGAAGCCGTCCTCTTGAATGTTAAATAAAGATTACACATAACACGTTACCTTCATAACTGAATTCATAAGAGATAGCAAACACAATTAATTACGATTTAGATCGTAAAATAATGAAATACAGCGGTTGGTTTGTAAATTCGCCAAACCCTTTTTTCGACTAAGAGACTGGCCATGCTCATCCTCTGAACTGAATAAAGTACAATATGCATTTAAATATAGTTTTTAAATATAGTTTTGCAGAAGCATCGCTTTTATGTTGATTCACTTGTCTCACCATTGTTCCTTGTATAGACGAAGCACCTCAGGGGCGGATTTAGAGATAATTTCTGAAGGTCTTCCAATGTAAAGCCCGTCAATGTAAACTTTAAAATCTGAGCGTCTTCCGGAAAACCCAGAAGTCGGTCTCAATTTGCCCCTGCACCTCATCTACTTTCAACAATAACCCTCCCCCAACAGACACATACACACCTGGCCAAAAAAAAAAAAATAGATGGTTTATCAATGATCTATTTTACCTATCAACATATTTTGTCGACAATATATCAAATGAGAAAATATATACGTGTGATATGAACAGTATTTCACTTCCAAAAAATAACTAGTTGTGTTCCAAAGACCATCATCATCATAAAGCACTACGCATGAAACAAATTTCTGTAAAAAATCGACAAAATTTATAATGGCAACCTGAATTAATAGCGTATTTTTGCTCATCAGTGCAAAGAAGAGGAAAAACTGTTCGAAAACTGTTCTTTTGAGAAATGGTAGACATAGGTAAAAAATCCACATATATATATATATATATATATATATATATATATATATATATATATATATATATATATATGGTACAATATCTATCCATTGGCCATTTGGGAACAGTTCACCGTTGCAATCAGCTGGCTTACCCTATTTAACTCAGCAAAATAAGTTTTCAAGATACTGTATCATGGTGAGAAAAATCTATCAAAACTAGCCTATAACTTTGACAAGCAAAGTTAGGATGTTGATGTACAATGGATTTCAGTACTTACATATTTATGTTATTTTGGTTAAAAGGAAGTTTACTGCAGCTGCTTGTTTCTGTCTCTACGAGTTGCCTTTTAAAATAGTAACAATAGTGATGAATAGCACACGATGTGGAGTTGGTTAAGCTGATTGCATTCTACGTTTGATATTACTTTTTATCCTAGGTGAAGAAAAAAACTATTTGCAATATTTATTGTAACAGTCTGCTTGGTTCCTTTGTTAATAGAAGACACCAAGGCAGTATGCTGCTACACGAAATATCATCATTGTCAGGACTGCAGCAAGGTAGGTTTTATTTGTAACCTGTCCGTAACCTTAAGTATTTTTAATTTTCAATTCAAGGTGATCAAACGTTGCTTGAACATGAATTGTAAAAAATAAACGGAAAACGAGGGAAAGAATACCAAAAGTTTTCATTTACTTCAGAGTTGGGGTATCTGTGGCAAAAGGGGCTGCAATATCTTTGGCTGTGCATGTGAGGGCGGGTGCAAGGAGAGCTGTAACCCGACTATTTCGTAAGTTCCACCATCTCCTTTCACAAAAAGGGGATTATTATAACATTAAGCTATATGAAATACGGAATAAGAAAAAGTTGTCAAATTTTAAAATGAAATCTTTCATAATACTTTATGATTTTTCTGTACTCGTGCGTGGGTCTTAAGCGCCATTCCAATTTAGGTTTACTGTGTATATGTAAATATACTTTGCCACCTTTGCGAAATATTTTTGAAATATTCTTAGATACAATGAATTTCAGGCCAGTTTATGGTACTTACACCTGTAATGATAGAAGAAGGGATATTCAAGGCCCTGATTCCGGTGCTGCCGGGCATAAAATGCACAGATACAGACAGGTGAGTTTTTTACGCCAATGCCAATATTAAGAATCATTATCTACCTGGGTCCAGGTAGCAGTGTAGAAAATGGTTTTTATTTTCCGTAGTAACAGTAAAGAATAATATAAGAGTACAGAATGCTATTAATTTTATATGGTTGATGTTTTTTATCTACAATACAGAGTAAATTCTCTTTAACACTATTGAGGAATGAAACTTTTAATATAATATACAATACTAAAAAAAAAAGAAAAGAAATATGAGCATATTTTTAGCTCTTGGCTCAAAACAAAAATAAGTAGGCCTATTCATTTATTTTGTGTAGCAGCTTTCAACAATACAATTACTGAAAGCTATGCAGTTTCTTCGAATAGATTTACAACCAAAACCTCCTGCAGGCAAGGGTGAATCTTATTTTCTTTAATTTTTTTCTTCTGTTTTTCCTTAAATTAGCCATGTAACTCAAAATTATTGTGGTAAAAATCCATTGAATGGTTAATCTTGCTATGATAGTCAAAATGGTATAAAAAATAATGATTTTTCTACACTTTAAGAGCAGTTAAAAACTCACGTTCTTCACTTACGTGTAAACAGCCTCATTCACGTTCAGAACACACGCAAGAAGAGATCGTACGTGAGGCTGTATGTCAAAAGTCGTGACGTAGAAGGCAACTACCTACTACGTCACACGTACACGTACACGTTTAACGTCCTGCCGAATCTCTCCAATGTCAAATTGTACAAACAATGGGGATACACTTAATGCAGTTGACATTGTGTCTATTGCAAACGTACATCAAAAGCAAACATTTTTTTCCAAAGATCGATCATCACAATGGACGTTGATCCAAACTCAGATACAGAAAAGCAGTTGTGTGTTTTAAGGACAGAGTATTTTACTCATATTATTATAAAATCATCTTTAGCTTCAGACAATGCTTTGTGGAATCCTACTGGGTCATTTAAAAAGCCACTAAATGTCTATTGATGTGCGACAGATCTATGCGGTAGTGAAACACAAAAGTGATGAGTTGAGGCCATATGAAACTTAAACCGACACTACACGCCCACAATCCCCTCCTTCACTTTTTATTTACTAACGGGAATTTGCTGAAAAATTTCATGATTTCATGCACAGACAAAGAAATCACCCGGGCCCTGTCGCGTCATTCTAGGCAGTCTAATCGTGGTGCAGATATTACGTCAGTCAGCAATCCGAATGGTGCCGCTAGTGACTTCATCTTTTTTCTCAAAGAGGGTGCTTTACAGTGGTCTGAACAATTGGAAGTGAATGTAAAAGTTGGTACTTCATCAATTTTTATTTGATAAACGTGTTGTGATCATACATGTTGGTTTTTAATATGGCACAGGCGTTTTGTGGTCAAGTGATTGAGACTTGTGTCCATATAATAGCTTTCACTCTGTTTAGCCAATCCTTTGTTATAAAACTCGTGATAACGTGTCAACAACAAGATAAATGCGTTTTAACGAGGGTCAATGGCGACCCATGGACTCTGTCCCTTTTGGAGGACTGAAATATCCCAATGCAGTTCGTCGTGATGAAATATCGTTGCTACCAGGAGTCGAATCTGATTTGAAGTCAGGTAATAAAACAGCTAGTCAAGCACTCTCAAACTGGATGTCGAGTAAGATAAAGACCCAAAAAGGGAATTATTTTTTAACTTTATAATGGAAAGCAAGAAACGATTGCTTAATATCGTATATCACAATATCGGGGAAGAGAGAGGCTTAGACATACAGGTACGTATGGATATAGATAACATCCCAAATACCTGAAATGGTTGCTTTGACAAATTACAAACCCAGACAAATTAAAAGATGGATTATTGTAGATCTATTTCACCAATCATCATATCGTGAAAAAAAGAAAAAGCGCGTGTTATATTAATAGCAGTCTTACTTTATAAAACATCGAGTTGTATTCCAAAGACCAGCATCATCATTAAGCACTTCACATGTTACAAACTTTTTTGAAATCGACAAAATGTTGAATGAATAATACTCTTACTTCCAAAAATACCTAATTGTATTCCAAAGACCATCATCATAATTAAGCAAAAAGCATACCAATTTCATTAAAATTGACAAAATGTATGCTGGCAACTTTGATGGCATATTTTTTTACTCATCAATGCAAATTAGGGAAAAATAGTCGAAAACTGTTGCTACTTCTGTAACCGTTTCTCTATCGAGAAATGATATACATAGAGGCAGGTTAAAAAAAACAATGGTTAACTTTTATGCAGGTATTTTTTTCATAAAAACAAGCATTTACATTATGTTCAATGTAAAATATAAAACGCATTCGCGATTCCTACCCGTAATGTTGTCGTTGGGCTCAACTGGCAGATACGTACCATGAAATCCAGAAGTTTTCAAAAAACATTTATGAGGTAAATTTGGCAGCGCTAGAATTATATATATATACTAACACAACATAGTTTAACTCGTTTATGAACCTTGAGCTTCGATACGTCGTTACATTAAAGTTATCGTAATGCAATGTAACATATGTTCGTGTATAAATTCAAGTACTAGAAGATATGACACCTAGTGCATTGTGTAATATCTGTATTCATTCATAGCTTTACTGTGGAGCTTTACTGTGGAGGTGACACATTGTTTTCCTCTTGTGACATTCAGGAAGATGGTTGATGTTTTTGCTGGTCTTGTGATTGCATCATGTTTCATAGTTTTGGTAATAGACGACACTCAGGCGGTGTGTTGCCGCAAAGCCCATGCTGACGGGTTTTGTGCAGATTGTAGCAAGGTAAGCATGCGGTGTAGTTTTGTTGGTGAATATAAACTGGATAGCGGATAACCAGGGTAGTTTCAAGTCTATGTAAGCATGTTATCGAAAAAGAAGCACGGGGCAATGTGTGCCAACTATCAAAGTACAACAATATTTTAATTTAATGCGTAATATTTATTACAACATGGAGAAATGCGTTCATGATCTTTATGACTTCAGACTTGGTGGTACTGTGGAAAGGGAGCTGCAATATATTTGGCTGTGCATGCCAGGGAGGATGTAAAGAAAGTTGCAACCCAACTTTTATGTAAGTTATACCATTCTTTACACAGAAATAATGACCCTCCAAATCACATTTATAGGACAGGATGTGTAATTAAAAGTTAAATATCAAATCTTAAAATTTATCAAAATAAATTCCAGCTCAGTATTTATTTCATTACAATGTAAACATACCCATCTTGTAAGCTTCTCGTTGGAAGGTTTCATTCGGACGTTTTTTAACTGTCCATGAAAACCCCCGACACCATTAAAATATGAGTCCTCTTTCACCGATGCATTTGAGTTGCCAATTAGTGTGCATCTTGATAAAACCTGGTACATGGCTTGTGCCAGATGGCAATTGAGACACGAATGTATTTCTAGGAGAGAAGATCCCGGCTGCATTTGTAAAAATCAAAGAAGGGGCATTCCAGCTAATGTTCCCGCCATTTAAGATGTTGATACAAACAGGTGGGTATTTATCATAATGTCATGCCGAGAAGATATCTCAACTATGAGGAAAGATTTGATGTACCAAGCATATGATTATAGTGATCTAAAAAAAACATCATGAGTCAAAAAGTACAAGGAATACTAGATAAAGCAAGGCAATTGGAACTGTGCATAGTTTAAGTGATACACAGGTCCAGCAGTGGAAGATATTAGAAAGGAAAGTTTGGCGTAGTCAAACGACATTTTATGGCGACAACAATCTCCAGAGCTTTAATCAGCAATATACATTTCACTGCATTATGCAATAACTTAACATGCACCTTATTGCCGTTGCGTTAAAGGGATACATGATTTTTGGAAGTAGTGTTCTACCATCATCTGTTTCTTCTTTGATGTCATCAAAATATGGTGGTAGTTCTTTGAAGTTATATATAATATGATGCAATATCCATTCATTGGCCATCCAGAATAGTTCATCGTTGCATTCAGCTGGATTAACCTTTTTAACTCAGAAAAATACAAGTTTCAAGATATCATGGTGAGACAAATCTGTTAAAACTGACAGATAACTTAAACCAATTCTAATGTAAAGGCTCAATGGATCTCACAAACGTATATATTTATGTTATTTTTGGTTAAAGGAAGTTTGCTTGTGTCGGTTTCTACAAGTAATATTATAACAATGATCGTGATGAATAACGCAAACGGTGTGGTGTTGGTTGAGCTGATTACATCCTACGTTTTATTTCATTTTTTCAAAGGTGAAGAAAATTACTGCCGTGTTTGTAATCTTTGTTGCTACAGTCTGCTTGGTTACTTTGTTAATAGAAGACACCGAAGCAGTATGTTGCCGGAGGAAATATGGTTTTTGTCTGGACTGCAGCAAGGTAATATTTATTTGCAACCTGTCCGTAACCTTAATCAATTTTTTAAATATTTTAAATGAAATGCTATTTAACTTTGCAGTAAATATGAATTGTTAAAATAAACGAAAAAAGGACGAAAAAACTCAAAGTTTCCTTTTATTCCAGAGTTGGCTTTACTGTGGCAAAGGGAGTTGCAATATCTTTGGCTGTGCCTGTGAGGGCGGGTGCAAGGAGAGCTGTAACCCAACTTTTCCGTAAGTTCAATCAGCTCCTTTCTCAAAAAACTGTGATGATTATAACACTACGCTATGTTAAATAAGATTCAATACGAACAAAATAAACGTTATCAAATCTAAACTGAATTTTCATGACAACACATTTTATTATTTATCTGTGATTTTGTTTGGTTCTAAAGCGCCATTCTCGTTATGTTTACTGTGTTTGTCTATATCTATTTCCGCCAAATACTTTAGATTCTGAGATACATTTATTAACAGATATCGTCAGGGTGGCTGCATCTGTAATAGTAGAAGAAGGAATATCAAAGGCCCTGAATCTGGAACTGTCGCTTAAGACATTAGACGGATAGCTACGGACAGGTGAGTTTTTTACTACAATGTAGAATTTATCATTATCTACCTATATCCAGTTTTACATGGGCGTGTCATATATAGAAACGTTAGCATTGTAGATATGGTTTTGATATGATCACTTTTTGTACTGATATGTAGTAATACGGCCTCGATGATAAGCAGATGAATTGTTTAAAATTTAAGTCCTATAAGCCTACAACATTGGTCAAAAAGGTTGTCCCACCCCCATTTCCATGTACTTTTATTTACAAATGATCACCTTACAGCTGTATATTGTTAGAAATAGTGCATTTTATTACGAATACCGTGTCTAACATGATAAATGGTTTAAAAATACAAAATAGTGGTGAAAATATACATATTTTATACCATTTAGTAAAATTTATAAGAGGTACCCCCTCAAATCGACTGTTTCACTGTGACTTCTAAAGATGTGAAGAAATGTTTATAAAATTGAAAAGACGCCATCAAATATCACCAAATTCACACACAATTAGCATTAGGGTGTGCTCGTTAAAGATAACGTGCCTAACAGCGTGTGCGTCTACCGCGTACTGCAATTATCTCCTGTAGACGGCGCGACAAGCCTTCAACACGGGTTACATTTCTGTTTTGTCGGATATTTTCCCATTATTCTTAAACAAGTTGGGGGAGTTGGTCCACGTTTTTATTGGGTTGGTTCTCATTTGCATTGCACACTGCAATACATGTCACAGTTGATTAGTAAGTTTAATATCAGGGCTCAAAGATGGTGGTTCCATCCCTAGACCATTGTGTTTCTTCAAGCACTATTTCAACCTTTTTGACCAATGTTGTATTTCCCGGGCTGCTACGTGTGGTCTACGGCCAAAAAAATGGGGACACTTGGGAGTTCGTGCGTGAGAAGCACGTCCATCGTGCGACTTTTGGAGGACGCAAACAGCATGTAGTAACTTTTCGTCATGATCAACAGCCGCTACGTGCGATCTAGCTACGTCCTAGCCGGACGCAAGGAACTAAGAAACCGTGCGTCCAAAACGTAGTTGGAACCTAGGCTATAGATACACACACTTAGCCCCTTCGTTCCATGCGATTTGTATTTGAACTGTTAAAGCCTTTTTTTCAAATAATGCTTTACATACCAATAACTGTACCAATGCCATGTCCATCGGGTTATGTATTTGCGGTCTAAGAATTACGTAATCATATTACAGTAGGTTCGTTTTTAATACTGTGTGACATCGAAAGCTGGTGCAATTGACCGCCATGCACCACATTTATTTCTTTCCTTTCAGTGATGGGGCTGAAGATGTTCTCAAAAGCCATTTAGGAACCTGCCACTGATGTCATTGTTGAGAAATTATGGGGCAAAATCAATGGAACGGTGTTATATCCTAATATGAAATAGAAAACATTTAATTGGAGAGTATATAATTTTAATTTATTTCCTTTTCTTTTTGTTTTGTTATGTCTTATTATTTCTACTTCGAATTACTCTATGAGCTGAATATCATTCGACAAATAAAGATAAGCAAAAATTGTCGGTGTGTCGTCGCTAAAACCAAACTTTATGCTTAAGCACGTTTATTTAAAATTTATGTTAAACATTTAATGCACACTATTTTTACCTTTGCTCAAAACACACTCCTCCAAAAAGAAACAATTGACTGACGCCAATGCAACATAAATATCTCAAACATAAATAGAATCGCCTGTAGCACCGGCTTGTTTTACATTTTTGTTGTGTCATCTGTTCTTAAGTAAAACAATTCGTGGACAGTCATCACTTGGGTAGAGTAGGAATCTGGATTCATCTGAGAAGACCACATGGTACTAATGCACGATGATTAGGTTTCTGTTCTTTCTGTTCTTATTCACTGGTTTCGTGTCAACCTAGGCTTCTTCACCATCCTTCTTGCTCATCATACTGGTAAAAGTAGTCATACAGTAGTCGTTTTATCCAATGCAGAAACCGTGTCGTTTAAATCGATTATGGATGAGATGTTTGGCAAGACAATTTAATATCGTCACGGTAATCACTGTTTTGTAATCAAGCAGCACGTAACTACCTGCATTTTTAAATAACGGAGACACATTTAATGCAGCCGACATTCTGTCTATTGCAATCATACATCAAAAGCAAACAGCTTATGTAGATCAAAACCCATATAAAAAAGCAGTCGTGTTATTCAAAGACAGAGCTTTTTATCTTTATCATCATAAACTTTATCACCTTTAGCTTTAGACAATGTTTTTTGGAATGTAAGATGGACTTTTGAAAAGTTTATGCCAATTATATTATGGCAACTAAATATCCATTTATGTGTGACAGCTCTACGCGGTAGGTAACAGACACGAGACACAAGTGTCGAGTTGAGGCCATATTAAACTTAGAACGACACTACACGCCCACGCCCCCCTCATTCACATTGTATTTACTAATGGGAATGTGTTAAAACAATTGAATACTTTCTCGCACAGATAACGAAATCACCCCCGTCACGTCACCAGTCATCAATCAGCATGGTGCCACTGTCAGATTGACCTGTTTCTTTCTTAAGAAAGAATTCCCAAAGATAATGTTTAACAATGGTCTGAGTAATTAGAAGTGGGTGTAAATGATAGTACTTCATCTTTTTGATAAATATGTTGTGGACATAGGTGGACATAGTCAACCTCTTTCAAACTGGATGTCGGGCAAGAGAAAGTCCCGAGAACGAACTTGTATCATGCAGAATTGTACCCCCTGTATATAATACCTCTTAATAGAAAGCTACTGCAGGAAAAGGTTATTTGGAATCGTATCGCAATTGTGGGTTGTCAGTGGTATGGTGTTTGGAAAAGCATGTTATCATGTAAGAAAGAGAAAGACTAAAATTAAAATTTAGAATTAAAACTGGGAACCACCAGAGGATAAACATTTTAAATGGCAACTTACTACAAGTAATGGAGTTCCGAAAATTTCCATATTCGATTTAAAACAGACATGTTTCGCAATAGCAATTCACACCGGTGGGAACTGCTTATAGGTGTGTATAACAAACCCACGAATGCTAATCCTTGCCAAACTTGCTCTTTAAGTCACATTTGCAATTTAATGTACCAATGTGTTGGGTAACTACAGTCGGTGCCCCTTCCCCTGCATGCTTAACAACGATATTGTCCAACTCGCTTTCCAACAATGACTTTAGAGGGAAGTTTGAAGTAGATGATAATGCAGATTTAGTCATACTTATGTATTGTGAAACCTTACACTAATACAGTATATGATAACATTTAGCTATTTATAATTATTTATTCAAGTAGACACACTTAGCATAAGTCCTCATCCAAATGGATGGAAAGAAACTGATACTTGATGTCTTCACCAGTCCCTTATGCGGCATCAGTAAATCCAATGTCATTTATGAATCCATTCCTGCTAAATAGAATTGAAGTTGATTACTTCAAGCGATATGTGAAATGACGAAACACAAAATGATGAAATTAGTATTCAGTACAATGTGGATGTTAAATTTATATAGTTTATTTTAATACAAATGGAATGAATGACCACTGATAATTTCAGGTGCCAACCATGAATTTAACCAATAGTTCACATTGCCAAGTAGAACTCCAAGGTTACAACCAGATGCAATGAGTTTGTGATATTTACGTGCATGTCTATACCTTAATTATTGTTTTGAATATGAGATGCCACCTCAAAATTAGTACTAGTTACAATACGAGTAACTAAACGGCTGCGCCTCGATATAATTACGCTCTCGTATGTTGCATACGGTGAAGGACGAGTAGTTGTAACTGACTTATACCACGACTGGCACTTCGAACAATGGATGAACGCACCTAAGCGTAGGAAAAGACAAGCAAGCCTGTATGAGAAATACATGTTCAATTATCATATTGTTCAAAACGCCAATCGTAGTAAAATGATAAAAATTGTACCTGCCTGAGCTAATCTCTTTAAAAACACGCTCCGTGTCAGATTTAGTAGCAGGATTTCGAAGGTCCCTTCTTCTGTCATTACAAGTGCACACGTTGAAAATACTGTAAATATTTTAAATACTGTAAATACATATCGATTGAGGTCCAAATACCGTTTATGTCTCAGTACTTATGACATGTGGGTCTAACATGTGAGTTTAACAACTGATGAAGAAAGTGATATCAACATTATTACTATTGTTGATTATATTATTTTGCCAAACCAGCATTATGACACAAACAGTGATGACGCAATCTATAACAATGGGCGTGGTGGGTAAAATTTCACTGCAGAACACTGTTGTCTTACTAATTTTGTGTTTGAGGTTTCAGTCCATGTAACACGTATGTGCAGTCACATATGCAATTGCAATTAGCATTAGCATCGTCTGTTAAACACTGAACCAACACATAAGTGTAAGGAGGACAGACGCATTTAGTAACCTCATTGAGGTTTGGTACATATGCGTATGCATGTAGATAACACCCATTAATTGCAGGAACATTATTTAAAAGTACACGTCTTATAGAAAACGGCTATACGTACGAAGGCGTCGGGTTACAACTTTCTTTACATCCTCCCTGGCATGCACAGCCAAATATATTGCAGCCTCCTTTGCCACAGTAACCGATTGTGTAAGTCTAGAGTAGAGCAGTGTGAAATGTTAGTTGTGCGTTTATTGTTCATATTTAAAATTAACATTCATGAATGTAATAATTACCAATACCATTTTACCATTTAGTACAATTACAACCAAAAGGATGGTTCCTTACATGATTAAATGCAATGGTTGTGTTGCATTTGATTTAAAGTTACGCGTTATATTTATGTCTTATACGAGTTCACTCATAGAATTTTGTTTATGTCAAACTCTGCAGTATGCGTGCGTTTTCGGTGTGACATGAATGGTAGTCCTAGGAATGGAAGTCCGGGCTCCCATATGATTATAAATAAATAAATAAATATAGGTAAGGGTTAGTTGGGGTATTGGGGTTAGAAAATTGGACGAATCGCACCTGTCCAAAGTAATGGAAAACGGACGACAGTTCCTAGCGGATATCCATTCCTGTCACAACGTTTGTTTTAACTAAAACGTGCTGATCCAAGACCAATTGCGCATGTAGGCCATTGTTTTTGCTGAACATGAAACGATGGCCAATTGGGTAATGAAATAATTAAAATTATCCTTACCCAGCTGCAGTCCAGGCAGTAGCCTTGAATCGGCCAGCAACATACTGCTTTCACGTCTTCCACTAACACGATTACCAAGCAGGGCCCAGTTTTATAAAGGACTTTTAGTGCTAACCAGTGTTTAACTCTAACCAGACCTAAACAGTCTGTTAGTAAACTGACCTTTAAATAATTATTTAATCCAGTTAAACACTGGCCCGTTAACTAATTGGCTGTTTTCCGTCAGAAGACTGTATATGAAACACAATTTAACCATCTTTTAGTTAATGGGTGTTAGGAGAATTTATCCACTGGTTAGGCTTACCCACTGGTTAGTGCTAAACGTCCTTTATAAAACTGGGCCCAGATGGAAGTAACAACTTTTGCAAATACGGCAGCCATCTCCATCAATGCTAAATAAAGATAACGCACAGAGTGTTATATTAACTACTGTATCCATAGCATATTCTAAGTCTCTTTTGATGTATCGGTCCCTTTCATCCATAAATGCTGGTAGTAACTTGCTGATCTAAGTATAGGTCGCCGAAATCACCTTTTACAGCATTCCACCGCTTAGGTTAGCTTATTTTTAAAGTGGTGCATTTCACGATTTAACGGTGAGACAGCTTTACTATTTTTATTTCCAAACACACACACACACACACACACACACACACACACATATATATATATATATATATATATATATATATATGCTCCGAACAGTATAGAACTCCAGCTTCTTTTTTACGTTTAATCTTTGCAGAGAATTTTGTAATACATAATTAATAATGATTTCTACTATAACCTTAAAATGACGATATCATTTCTATCTTCCATGCCACTCATTTGTCATAAAAACGCATGATAATTTTCCAACAACGAAATAAATGTTTTTTAACGAGGGCCAAGAGCGAACCATGGAATATGCCACTTGGAGAATTGAAATACCCCGCAATGCAATTCGCAGTGACAAAATCTCGTCGCTAGCAGCACTTGACTCTACATTATTTTAGTGGAGGACGGGCAAAAATACCAGCTAGTCATCCTCTCTCTCAGAATGGATGTCGGGCAAGAGAAATTCCAGTGAACGGTAATCGTTTTTATCATGCAGAATTGTAAATAATACTTCATAGGCTACAGCAAGAAAATATTATTTGATAACACATCGCAATTTTGGGTTGTCAGTGGTATGCTGTTTAGAAACGACTATTATCATGCAAGAAAGAGGAAACTTAAAATTAAGATCAATTTTTAAAATTAAAACAAGAAACTGCCAGAGGGTTAAAATAACGTGAATGTTCAATAAAACGCCTGGTCAAAACTAAATGGCGTGCAAAAAAAAAAAAAAAAAAACTAAAATTTTACTTTCAATGCTCTAATATATCTTTTCTTTGACTTTTATTTAACTACTTGCAGTAAATGTTTGCCAATGTCCACTAGTTAATGCATATAATGTATATATGTTATACGGTATATTTGTAAACTACCAATCTGTCCGTGCATATACATGTATTATGTATCTCTTGCTAAACACAATTACGGTTACAATGATTGCATAGAAACTCCTCATACAGGCGGGTTGATGTTTAAAATTATTATATTAATATGATTAATACATTAACCTGTTAATAACAGGTAAAGCTAACTGAAGTAACAAAGGCGATGCAAAATAGAATAAAAAGTTAATGATATATTCCTAACACCGTCATCGTCATTAAGTTATATGCTAATTGTTTTGAAAATAAATAAACAATAATGACATTGTGTTGTGAATGAACTAACCATTCACAACTACTAAGATAAACCTGGGTATAGTATGTAACGAACATGTTTCCTGGAGTTGAATATATAAATGAATAAGAATATTACTTTTTCCTAATCTTTAAAATAAAATTCTGGAAAAGCTCGTAAATAGCGGTTAATGGCACCCAGAGTGGTCTTCGTTTCATTATATTTACATATACATGTACCTTTCAATATTAATATAAATGTTTAAAAGAATCAAGTAGAAGTATGCCAGACAGGTCACATGGATATCTCTTTCATCTTCTGACATTAAGGCTAATATATGCTGTTTTTGAATGTCTATATTTTATATTCTATTCATTAACCGTGCAGTAAGTGTTACTTGCCACAAGAGTCATGTTGGTGATAATTGTGCACACTGCAGCCTGGTAAGTTTTTTCTTTTGGTATATACACCCATACTAAGCACTGTTTTGGTATATACACCCATACTAAGCACAGTTTTGGTATATACACCCATACTAAGCACAGTTTATATTTAACGTGAGTATATCCCTTTAATTTTTCTTGTTGCATTTGCCTTATAATTGTGCGAAGGCGGACATTGCGGAACCAGATGATGCACACACCAACATAAGTCAACAATTAAAGAATTGTAACATGCTTAAATGCAATTTTTTAGCATTCACTACTGTCTAGTGCAACAATGCTTGTATATAAGGGTGCGTTCACAATGGATATGTCGTACAAGATACTGCACGCTAAATCTATGGAGTCTCTCGCTGAATACAATCAGTTTAACTGAATAACAAGCAAAGGCAAACACAAAAGGTTTCCCGTCAATGATAATCTGCAGTCATAAGCGTAGTTATGAACAGAATGTCCATGGCAAAAAAAGGAATTTGCCGTGTGGAGACTGCTAAACACGTACGATAAAAGTTAGTCAAGTCTCGCCCTATTCTCTAGACTCGATGACAATTTTCTGAGGCTTTGATATGCAATCAAGTTGGTACATGTCCGGCTCAAGGTCCAGTTTCTGTCCTGGGGGAACGGCTACTTTAAACTGACGGAAAAACATGGCCTGTAAAACAGGTGAAATCATTTTAGAGAAAAGGGATACCACCGTGTAACGGCACTTTTAATAATTAAAGTTACCATGTGAATTTCAATGAAACCATTAAAAGGTACGGGCGTGATTGCTTGTCTCACACTGTGACATATGCCATACATGTAATTAATGAATCAATATAAACCTTCCTCATGTGAACTATTCAAGCAAAACAAATAAATAGCAAAAAAAAAAGCAATCGTTATGAAAATAATTTTTACTTAGCCCTATTTGGAATCACTTTTATAATTTGCAAACTGCCTCTGCTAAAAATAAAAAAACAAGATCATATAAAAATCTACCATCGAGATCAATAAGTTCGACCTAGAAACAGCTTCGCCAGGACACTTCCGTTTCCCAGCAGAGAAAGGCAGCCATATTTTATGGTCAATTTTCTTTAAGGCGCCATCTTTTGTAAGGAATCTCTCTGGTTTGAATTCTTCTGGTGACTCCCAGTTTCTTGGGTCAAGATGGATCACCCATATGTTTGGATAAACGGCTGTGCCCTTTGGAATATCATACCCACCTGATTAGAATAAGTTGTTAAGATAAACATTAATTTTGTAAAAATTGACATGTTATTTTGAATTCATTATAGAATTTTGAAAGTCTCTTTTACAAGAATAAAAAAGGTCGTCTCGAGATACCTATGCTGCTTTAAAAGAACATAAACATAACTTGAAATGTTTGTATCTTTTTCCTTTTAATCAATGAAAATTTAGGCTCTCAGCTACCAAGTGTCGTGTCACGCAGTGCCTTATGTGCAAGGGCGATTGGTCCAACCGGACGAAGTCTCAATGTCTCTTTATAAACGGCCTCGCAGTATTTCAGCCTAGCCTTGCTTTGATGGAGGTCGTTCACATCTGTATAATAATAATATGCAAGTGTGTCTAATTTATGATTTTGGACGACAAAATGCATCAAATAAAATGGGTGTCTTAATTATTACGAGATGTGTATAAACAGTGGATTTTGTTATGTAATAATAATAATAATAATAATAATAATGTTCCAAAATAACAGTGTATTAAAACAGCATGAGAATAACATGACAGTAAGCTATTCCCAGTTAAATTAGTAAAATGATCTATAAAATAATCGCTCATAGAAGAGTTGTGTTTCTTAATACATGTCTTGTATCCAGTTATTTAACGGAAATACTTAAAAGACATCTAAAAATCATCGTACTGCTTTTCCTCAACTTGTTATTGGGTGAACAAAAGTGAATGTGTGTGTCTGTACGCGGCTGCGTAAAAGTGAGAGAGCGAGAGAACAACGCGAGGCGCGCGTGTGAGCTCAAGTCTAAGTCCGTGCTAAGGTGTTTATATTTGTTTGATAGAGGTATAATATTGTTTGCGAAAGGTATAATCTTACCAAAAACATCCATAATTTCCTGATACATCTTTTCTTGCACGTCTGGTTTATCTGCCACGCACAGCAAAAGCCATTTGAATGTTTCTGTTGATGAAAGTGTCCCACCTACATACAACCGCAGAACGTGTTTTTAAGAAGCCGACAAAAGATGATTGCGCATATTATTATTGCCACCACAAATACCTTTCAAATTATGCACAAAAAGGATAAGAATAATTTAATTTACACTTTCATGATTGCTTTTTGCTATCATTTTGTTTGAAATTGAAAAGACATTTTAAAGAGAATGGTGTGTTAGACTTAAGTTTAGAGAATTTGCGTTCCATACGGTAGTATATGAAACAAATCCTTATAAATGGCATGTTTGATGACACTTTTAACTGTCGTGCATGTATAAAATTGGTAATAATTTAAGTGGCACATTACACATTATGCACATTATGCAATTTAAAAAGACTGGATGGGGGGGGGGGGTCGGCGGTTAATACAATAAGTGAGGGACGAATGTGTGGAGGCCCCAGTGATTATGTCTCGCTGGAATTAATTTACCCTAATGTCGTTTTTGCAAACCCGATTCTGACAAAACATACGGTTGTCATACATAATGGTGGATTTAACATGATTTATATTTTCAAAAAACGATACCAGTTACTTACCAATAAAGGTATTTAATACTATCTGTATGATGTGATCATCTGTTAAAAAATCCTTAACGTCTCCATCGATGTTTCTGCCATACTCTTGGCGTGCTAACAACAGTTGGTCGGTAAGGTCTCTAACATTTTCTGGGCATGTGTTAATTAAAAAAAGAAGTTTGTTTTAAAGTGCATTTACTATAAGTTAGTTTTATGTTTCTTTTTTTTATTTTGTTAAACTAATCAAGTGACTTTCCTGCAGGGCTTACATAATGCCAGAGTTTAATACCAAGGAATCACAGGACATAAGATCACCATAAGGTTGATGTGTTAAATAATGGTTATGGTATCGTTATAGTGACGTTCCGCGTTTGCTTGGCTCAATTTTCATATTCAATTGATTTAAAATACAAGCGGTGTTAATGGTGATGATAATTATGCATGTTTTTTTCGTTTTTGTTATATATTAATTACAAAAAGCCAATTTCCAATAAGCATGTTTTAATTTATAATAAACATTTTTGAACAGATTATATTAACATAATTTCTAGATAAATGATAACAAATGAAATCCACCTATACCTGGATTTATAGTGGCTTCGTGTTCCTGTAACTTTTGCCTATGAAAATCTTCCAACTCATTGACAATTCTTTTTGCTCTGAGGGTTGACGGAATAGGAACGTGCTTAAGAAATGGGATGACGTCAGCAGGCAGACGACTTCCAAATAAAACGGTCATATTTTCCGCATACTTTTTTCTTAGCCACAAAAATTCTGGATCGTCGATTTCATAACTAAAGGTAAGATAAACGATGCACCCTATTATAGCATCGTCTTGGTTTTACAATAAGGGAACACACTGGGAAGTAATTTTTAAGCAGCATAACATCCTAGAGGTACATGAATGCCCATTATATGTGAAAACAAAATAAACATACGGAGTACTGACAGTTATTACCCTTTTCATTCTACAGACATTTAGTTCGCGTACTGGTCTAGATGCAATTTCTGCTCTACATATGTCACCGTAGAGTTATTTGAGATGGAAAAGAATGCGAGGTGCGATTTTAAAAAAGGATGAATGGAAAGGCACGTACATACCGTATATACTACAGGTATACAGGTTGTTTAAAAAACTAGTCAAAAAACGGACATGTTACTCGCGGCCGAGTAAACGTTGATAATAGTTGAAGTAGCTCACCTCTTGCCAAAAGCAATCCTACTGATGATATTGTAAATGAGTAAATTGATGTAGAAATCGACATCTACGGGTTCAGACTGTTTTGCCAACAAAGGAGCAACCTCTTCGAATGCCAACTTTGCCAAACTATCTAATTTGCCGCTGAAGACGTATGACCTAAAATGAAAAATATAGTTGCTTTTTGTGTAACGTATGGCTTTTGGATTGTTGATGGTCTGTTTGTGTGTGCGTGCATGTGTGTGTGCGTGTGTGTGTGCGTGTGTGTGTGTGCGTGCATGTGTGTGTGTGTGTGCGTGCGTGCGTGTGTGCGTGTGTGTGTGCGCGCGTGTGTGTGTGTCTGTGCGTGTGTGTGCGTGTGTGTGTGTGTGTGTGTGCGTGTGTATGTGTGTGTGGCTGTGTGCATGTGTGTATGTGTGTGTGCATGTGTGTGTGTGTGTGTGTGTGTGTGTGTGTGTGTGTGTGTG
>NW_019775413.1:728122-790605 GCF_001039355.2 Lingula anatina | reverse complement strand
GTGCATGTGTGTGTGTATGTGTGTGTGTGTGTGCATCTGCGTGTGTGTGTGTGGGTGTGCGTGTGTGTGTGTGTGTGTGTGGAGGGAGGGGCGGATTTCATTCCTTGTGTTTTTCTTATGGTTACAATGTTTCTTCTTTTCGTGATACATGTCTACATGATTTTCAATAAACGGAATTTGAGGCATTGAGTTTAAGGAGAAACGTCGAGCTTTGTTGCAATAATTGAATCTTTACTATCATTAATAGCCGGTAAAGGGGAGTTATGTACAGAGCACTGAGTCATTTTACCTGAGGGCTTTCACTGCCATCTTTTTCTGCACTGTCCATACAGGACCATAATCAGCAAATGCAACATCTTTGTATCCACCGGATAACAGGGAAACTGCAACGGGGAAATTCATCTTTAAACAAACAATTACTTGCGTGATGCTTCAGATTAAGGAAGCAGTTAATATTTGTAATTTTTAGAAATTAAAAAAAAAAAACAAAAATCTTGAAATGCTTTCTACGGGATACGGATCTTATTGCCTGTCTTTGGATAACCATTTCATTCGTTAAAATACGTGTATGTCTCGTTTCCCTTGACATAGAAAAAACAATTTGCCTACAAGCAAACAGATATCTCAAGGTGACCAAAAATGAATGGATAGATATTAACATATCTGACCCAGCTAAATGGAATAGAAAGCATTAAGTTTTTTTTTCATGAAGCATACATACGCGACCAAAGAGATGTATCTCTGCCGGCGAATTCCTCTGACTTTTCCACCAATAACTCATTCACCAAATCAACTGAGCTCACCACAATGGAGTTATGTCCAAAACCTGCGGGTAATCCATCAAAAATTACTGTATTAATTATGTAGTAAATTAACATCCTTCTTGCCTCATACATTTAAAGATAAATGCTGCGGAAAGCCCAGCTGTTCTATGCTTAAAGGGATAATAACTCTTCATATGAGATTTATATTTCACAATAAAAACATTGTGAATAACTCATAGAAATATAACATATTCTGTTTTACGACAAAAACAGCAATTATAGCTATTATTCTGATATATGAGCATGTCTTCAGACCATGTGACCTCCATTGATGGCTATACTCTGTTATAATCTCTTAAGAGATTTTAACAAAAAAACAAACTTTTTAGAAAAAAACTAGGGACTAACTTTGAATGTAAAAATGGATTCATTAACCATTGGTAACTATTGGAAAATTGTTGTTTACTCCAGGAAAATTCTTTTTTTTTTTTTGCCAAAACGAAGAGTTATTATCACTTTAAGCACTGTAACAGGCACAGTAGTCCTAGGAATCCTAGGACTATGACAATTATAGGTTAGGGTTGGTGTTAGAATTTGGGATGAGTATATGAGACGAATGTCACCTGTACAAAGTAATGGGGAACGGATAGCTATTCCTATCGGACTAACATTCCTGTCACACCGGGTCACATAAGTGGCAACAAGTACCTATATCATTGTATCTTCCACGCATGTTCACAGCCAAGTCTTGCCGTGTTTCTTCGACCGTGTATTTATGCAATGATGGTTGTTATGCACTTGGTTAAAATGCGACTTACCAAAATTTACTGTGAATATGTCTCCATATTTCTTTTCCATTTCTGCAAAAACCGTAAACAGTCGCGAATCTTTCGAAAATGCTGAAATAAAATGGCCAATACATAAATATCATTCTTCTAAAGCATTTATCATTTACGCTGATTTGCGACTATTACAGGCAAAACAATAAAACGATAGAAGTCGACTCCCATTAAGCTTTGAACCGGACACAAAATATATATTGAAAGCGTTTTAAATACATTACCACAAAGATATCACTGGAAACACTCTATAACTGTCTGGATATAAGCATATTTAAGGTATCACAATGACAATAAAGATAATCAAAATTGGATCTCACCAAAGTAATTCCCCAATATCGGTAGCTGTGGAGGACCTGGCGGCAGTCTGCATCTTTTTCGTCGAAGATATGTCATCACCAACAGGGATACAACAGTGCCGACCAATGCCGTCTGCACATTAGGCCAGGCATATACGTTTATAATGTCCATGTTTCCTAGAAATACAAAAAAGACTTTAGCTGTCTAATGTCCTGATTTTAAAATCATTGACAGTTTAAACTTAAAGGGGTTTCATGCGTTTGTTTACATCTGTTTGTTTACATCTGACCGACCGGATGACCTTGTGGGTAGAGTGTCCGCCTCAGGAGCGGGAGGACGTGGATTTTAATCTGTCCGGGGACATACCAGTCCTCTTCTTTCAATTAATATTGTCTATCATAATGTTGTGTTTTGACTAAGACTATTTCGGCTCATGGGATAAAATGGCTTCATGCAACATGTTACGCATGTTTTCTATTGACTTATTCTTCTCATCATGTAATTGAAACCATATATCAACGTTGCGTCACGCGTTACCTGACCTGAAAAACTGGAGCGTCTGAATGTGCCTAGACAGTAAACAAGCTTTACGACAGGCTTTATACTTACGTCCAACAGCACTGCATAATCTTTATCATTATAAAATCACTATGTCCTGTGAAAAAAATTCAATTTTACGCGAGTAAACATAGGAGGAGACCATTCATTCAGTCGCTTTTGTAATGTTAGTTAGTGACAGCATGCAGTGAATAAGAGCGGGGAGTGTTTAGCAGAGTAACTTAAGTTGATTGACATGCTCTTATGGTATTTATACAACTCCGCTTAGTGTAAACTGAGAGAAGGCCGCTAGAGATTGCATGAGGTAGGAATAAAAATGAAGGAAGCGGCGCGGGTAATAACTGGACAGTAGTTCAATAAATAATAAGAAAGACAATGTCTGAGTTGTATTTGCTACCTCGCGTAACATGAAAAAGACAAGCGAAAAGCTTCGTCACAAACGATGGAGGATGCAAAATATAAACATAGATGTTTGACGTCATGAGTCTTGTCGGAAAGAGAGAGTACGATCACCGGACGAAAATACGCAGGCGAACACAAAGTGTCTAGATGGGAGATTGGAATTGGACAAACATAAAATGGTAGGTAAGACAATTGCTTTAAACGATTTTTTTAGAAAATGCTTTTTGCGATATTTCTATGACTTTATGATTGCCAGCCACAATTTCAAATATTGCCTAAGTGAGGTAAACATAGTTTTACGAAGGCGGAAAAATTCAAACTTAGCATTATCTGAATAGTTTCATTGCGCGAATAGAGGTCAGGTATTAAGGGTAAATACATGTAGTTTCAGTAACTGATATTCGCGTTGACAAAGTGTAAGGCAGTGCCAGAATTCCATGCCGATTTGAATGTAATCGAATTTCTAGAAGTAATGAATTATTGGTTATTAACTTTATCGCCTAACAGAGTAAAGGTAAACACCTCGCGAATGCAGACGCCATTAGCCGCCGCCCTTACCATGATGGAAATGTTGAGACTAAGAAAAGAGAATAAGACTAAGAATAAGACTAAGAAAAACATAATGACCCTGCACAGTTTTTTAATGATGCATATTTGAACAGAATACATATGTTAGACACTATCTTGAGACAAGTACTTTACTTAAAATGAAAACAGAGTGGCTACGAATTTAAAGGTCTGGAATCACTGGCATTTCGACGATCTTCTTAAAATGATCTTGTCAGTTGATAATGTGGTTATATTGGCAATCAAAAGATCGAGTGAAACGAATGGTTTAATGAGCATAAATGATGCAAGGATAAATGGTCTTATGTGAATATTATTTGATGTATTGTGAGGAATAAAATGATTGAGATGTGACGGATATCAATGTGGTTATGGATAACTGAATATGTGGAGTTGAGGTATGGAAGTGATGCGCATGACGTCATATAAATATTAGCATCTGGGACGCCAGATTGAGTTATTATTATTTTTATTATTATCATAAGTATTATTAGACATATTACCGTATTATTAGCATGGATTCATATATGTTTTATTGTTATCATATGTTGTTTATTGTTATCTTTTGGATGAATAATACCATGGCAAATAAAAATATTGCCTGTTAAACGTGAATGTATTCAGGTTTGATGATGATTGTTATAATATACGTAGTTAAGTTTTTCTTGACATGCATTTCTGCTTCATTTGTTTTGGATATATTCGTAAACGCTGGACGTGGACATTCGTGGATATCGATACAGGAAACTGTGAACATTTATCTACACGTATGCCAACGTACGCGAATAAGACGTTTATCCATATACAATGAGTGGCAGATGACAATTGCTATGCACTGTCTAGAAGGACTGATTTGACATTATGTGCTAACTGAACTTTCTTGCTAAAATTCAAAATGGCGGATACAACGGATCTTTACCCGCAGTTTTAGCAGCTACACTGTATTATTACTTACGTTTCTTTATTGTTATTTGTACACCAGTGTACAAATAACAATAAAGAAACGTAAGTAATAATACAGTGTAGCTGCTAAAACTGCGGGTAAAGATATCCGCAGCTACAAAGCTGAATGACTTCTCACTGAATGCAGCTCAATGGAATTAATCTCCAAATCATCTTTCATAGAATATACTTGTGTGTGCCTTGATACACAGCAGCTAAGACATTCCTTAACCCTGGACATCTGTTAACACCTTGTCTTGGTCAACTACTTAAGGTCAAAATGTGCAGACACAAGACCCAAACAAAACGTTGATGTATTACCAAAAAGTTAATAGCACCACTAAAACAAACCATTTGCTACATAAATACAATTAATTCTCTTAATTGTAGTTTGTTTCTCTTATAGCCATCAAAAGAGAACGCTACCGTGTGGATAAATATGAAGATAAACAGGTAGTTCGTCATCAGCGATGCGCTGGTCGCAACGTTGTGTGGTGAATGCTGTTTCTTCGGCAGGGAGTAGCTAACCCAATTGTGTCACGTAGTGCATCCCAAGAACATCTCATATGGCAAACGAAAAAGAGAAAACGTTTAAAAAATGAGTCAGAGCCATAATAAGAGAATAACATCTTTAAAAATCCGCTCGGAGAAAACAAAAAGTATCTGTACTCTTGGGCCGCACATTATAACATGTAAATGCACATCCACGAAAAATCATATTTTCTAAAAAGTTATCAATTTGTCTTCCTTTAAGTTTCATGTCAAATGCATTTCTATCCTATCGTAGGTTTATAATGCAAAATTTACGTACTTAGTTTTGTTTTACATGAATTTACGATAATAGACAAATGCAGTGTTTAAAAAAGTTTATTTTACATTAATGTATATTTTAATTTTATATATGCCTGAGGACAGGCATATCGTCCCCGGGAGATAATATAATGTTAGTTAGTGACAGCATACAGTGAATAAGAGCGGGGAGAGTTTAGTAGAGTAACTTAAGTTGATTGACATGCTCTTATGGTATTTATAGAACTGCGCTTAGTGTAAACAGAGAGAAGGCCGCTGGAGATTGCATGAGGTAGGAATGAAAATGAAGGAAGGACAGTAGTTCAATAAATAATAAGAAAGATAATATCTGAGTTGTATTTGCTACCTCGCGTAACATGAAAAAGACAAGCGAATAGCTTCGTCACACTTTTCATTCAACCCAAGATAATATACAGTGCCGATTTTCTTGACGATCCACAGATTACTTTAATGGGTTAAGAACAATAACACTACTATTAAAAACCCTTTGAATACCTTTTTTCCTTATCCTGAAGACAGAAATTCAGCCTCTGCATCAACGCTTCTTCTCCATATGTTCTAATGCCCTGGGACTACTGCGAATCATTCGGTTGACACATGCACATAGGTAACCTAAATAGCAGGCAACTTGCTCGTGATCGAGGTCAAGGATATCAACCGGGCACGTGTTAGCAGGTTGTTCCCAGCAGTTGTAGTCCCAGCTTACATTTCCCAATTTCTATTTCATGTTTTGAAATCGTACGCTCAATTGGTTGTTAAATGTATTTTAATACTTTTATTGCTAAAATATGCATTCTATTGTTCCGTTATGAGTAGCGCGTACTTGGTGCAGATGTAGATACCTTAATCTGACCCAAATAAACAAATAAATAAATAAATTAATTAATTAATATTATCTTGAATTCCAGGGAATTATGGTGAGACAAATCCGTCAAACCAACCGATGACTTTGACCAACGAAGTAGCAGGCAACTTGCTCGTGATCGAGGTCAAGGATATCAATGGGAATGTGTTAGCATGTTGTTCTCAGCAGTTCTAGTCCCAGTTTACAGTTCAAAACGGTTATCTCATGCTTTAAAAGCGTTCGCTCAGTGGGTTGCTATATGTATCTTAATAATTATATTGCTAAAATATATACATTTTATTGCTCCCTTAAGAAGAGGGCCTACTTGGAGCAGTATAGATAATTATTGTGGAGTAAAATAGTCCTAAAACTCTATCTTACCCCAATAAATGAATAAATAAATACAAATAAATTAGAGCAAAAATCAAACTACTTCTTTATCCGATTTTGACCTTTAACACTTAATGGTTAAGAAACACTGGATCTATTAATATCATAAACGATCACGATGAACACACTTTTGAAGCTTAAAACAGCATGCCAGACAGTTAAGTTGCCACTACCTCCATTGTGCGTATTTGCTCTTCTGTGCAAACAAATACACAAGAATAATGCGGCATTTCTTTAATTTTTATAAACAAGAACACCATGAAAAAACAAAAGCAATGTAAATTTTTAAATTAATACAAAAAAAAACAACATATATAAGCTGGAGTCGCCTGCAATTGATTATCCTTATGAAAAATCGTATGCATCTAACTGGATGGCCTTTTGATCAGAGTCTCTGCATTCGGAGCGGAAGGGCGTGATTTGGACTCTGTCGACCCGGGGTCATGCCATTTCGTCATAAACGGCGGTTTCTTACCGCTTGGCACTCAGCACTAGCTCAGAGGTTGTACCAAGGGTGAAATATTTAATAGTACTGCATGATAGCAGTCGGATCTGATGTTTCTCATGGAGTTGAGCAATAAAGCCGTTGGTAGACCAAGACCATGTAACTCGAAAGCAACGCGTATTGCGAATAGCGATATCACATAAAGGCTACAGTGTATTATATGGGGCGAGTATGGGCAAGTTATGGAATCCAGACGCTTGAGCTCGGTCGCAATGTTCGAGACTATAGAGTTACGGGGCCCAGCTCAACTCAAATCGCGCTATGCCACGCGTGCAGTATTGCGTTAGATGAGACTTAATTGACACTGCCTGTCGGCAACAACAACCAACTACATGTACCTGTTTGGTACTATGAGGTTTTAATGTATAAACCACTGGAAATATAGCACGGGATGACAAATNTCGACTCTGTCGACCCGGGGTAATGCCATTTCGTCATAAACGGCGGTGTCTTACCGCTTGGCACTCAGCACTAGCTCAGAGGTTGTACCAAGGGTGAAATATTTAATAGTACTGCATGATAGCAGTCGGATCTGATGTTTCTCATGGAGTTGAGCAATAAAGCCGTTGGTAGACCAAGACCATGTAACTCGAAAGCAACGCGTATTGCGAATAGCGATATCACATAAAGGCTACAGTGTATTATATGGGGCGAGTATGGGCAAGTTATGGAATCCAGACGCTTGAGCTCGGTCGCAATGTTCGAGACTATAGAGTTACGGGGCCCAGCTCAACTCAAATCGCGCTATGCCACGCGTGCAGTATTGCGTTAGATGAGACTTAATTGACACTGCCTGTCGGCAACAACAACCAACTACATGTACCTGTTTGGTACTATGAGGTTTTAATGTATAAACCACTGGAAATATAGCACGGGATGACAAATTACTATCCTTCACTGTATTGCTCATTATTAGAGAGGTAGTTAACAAACACATTTTTATTACTTTTCCTAGGCTGGTGTCCTTTATCAATCGGTAGGCGAGGTATATATCAATTAAGAAGTTATTTAATAAAGCCATTTTGTATTTTAGGTAGGGATTTTTGATTTTTTAAAGATATATCAAGTATGTTAGTTTAAAAATGGGCTGGAACTTTGTAGCAAAAAATGTAATAGATAAATACATTAATTAACAAACCGACCAATTTATTATTTAATTAATTGACTAATACATGCCGGTAGGATGATTAATTAATATTTGATAGACACCTAATATTAATTAATTCTTTAAAATATCAACCGTTTTCACCACATTTCATGGCAATCAAAAAAATGAGTCATACATTCAGCTTTATGTTATAATTTTGGTTGCATTTTATGAATCTGTGCCTTTATGCTTTTTATTGCTTGCGTTTGTAGTATGTAGAGTTTTGTTGTTTGAATTATGTTTTACGAAGTAAGATACTATTCATTGCATCATTTATTTTTATTTTCATTTATTTCTGGATGTCAACGAAATATGCTGGTAGCTGTGTATAGATCTATTATAAAATATAAATCTATATACAATTATGATCGTTTTGCTGTTAAACATATACGTGGCTATCAAGTGTTATGGATTCACAAGAACAGGAACTGAAGTTCCCAAGGAATAGCAATGAAAACTAGACTGCAACTGGCTGAAGCCAGTGGCGGAGGATTGCCCTGCAAAATAGGCGTGGAAATGCTCTTACAAGGTCATGTGAAGGTTATGAGTTAAATTTGACCCCATGAGCATGTGCGAATTGGGGGGGGGGGGGGTCAACAAACCATCACTTTTAGCCCACTTCAATATTTCTCCATGAAATAGCCGAATGACCTTGAAAATGAAGGTCAAGGTCAAATTTGACATTTAATTTGGGGGTGTTGGGTGTATGTTTGGGGTAGTTTACTAAAGCATGTTATCACAAAAAATCAATATTTCATGGAGAAATTGACAAAGACACTATTTCTGTGAAATTATTAATATTTAAAAATCTATAATAAAAAAATAATTAGTCAATAGTCAATATTATTAGTGACTGCACTGGATAGATATCTAGGGCAAGTTTTTACATCATCTTTGTGGCTCTGTGACATCTGGTTTACCACCTGCCGAGTGTCATCCTCCTGGAGCATATTTTGCAATAGGTTGACCTTGACCTGATCTACTTTTCCTAAAATTGGGTCACATGATATAGAATCATTGTGTGACCTCGCGAATCTTTCGAAAATGCTGAAATAAAATGGCTAATACATAAATATCATATTGCTAAAGTATTTATCATTTACGCTAATTTGTGACTATTATGGGCAAAGCAATAGAAGTCGGCTCCCATTTAGCTTTATTGTCCCTTTTTCACACAGACCACGAATCGACAAATTTCAGGATTCGTGGTTGAATCGTTGTATCGTAATCAGTTTGTGAAGTCCTTAACAGCTTCGCACTTGTATATATTCGTAGTCAGTTCTTGCAATTTTTGATCAATCACAAACTGATTACGATCCAACTAAGAATCCTGAAATTTGGCAATTCCTTGCGAGTCGTGATATTCGTGGTCTTTGTGAAATAGGGCAGCGTTTCTTATTCAAAAATACATTACCACAAAGACATCAGTGAAAACGCTGTATCACTGTCTGGATTTAAGCGTATTTAAAGTATTAAAATGACAATAAAGAAAACAATGATGATTTAAAAAATCAATTTGGAACTCACCAAAGTAATTCCACAATATTGGTAACTGTGGAGGGCCTGGCGGCAGGCTGTGCCGACCAATGCGGTCTGAACATTAGGCCAGAGTAACACGCTAAACGTGTCCATGTTTCCTAAAAATACAAAAATACCTATATCTGCCCAATGACCTGATTGAAAAATATTTTGATATTAGAATATGTCTACCTTTGCGTGTGTTCATTAAATGTTTAGACTAAACTAAAATAAATGTAGGGAAATATATCAAGTTGACCTAAACCTTTCTTTGAATTATTTTTTATTAAACAGATAACAACTGTTCATTTTGGTAAAAAATGGATTTTCCTTAGGTGAAGGACAATTTTTCTAAAACTCACCAATGGTTTATGAATCCATTCCGACATTCAAAGTTAGTTTCCGTTTTTTTTTTCTAAAACGTTTTTTTTTTTTTTTTTTTTTTTGTGATATTCTCTTAAGAGATTGTTTAAAAGTTAAGCCATCTAAGGAGACCACGTAACGTGATGGCAAGCACAAATTCCAGAATAATTGTGGTAACTGCCGTTTTGGTGGTAAAATGAAATTTTTAAATATTTCAGTGAGGTGTTAACAGTGTACAGTACTTATTGTGAAATATGGATTTCATACAAACAGTTGTTGTACCTTAAATTCACACCAACCACGAGACGGGGAAAACACATGAATTTGTAACAGCTGATAACAAAATCACTGGAGTAGATATCTTAAACATCCGAGTGGCCATCCCACTCTTTTGTGACCAACAAGTGCATTTGTACTCGTTTATATGGTTGGGATCAATTCTCGGTAAAAAAAGTACAAGAACGTTTTCTGATGCGTTTTTTTACTGTAAGTAAATAAGTATTGAAATAACTATAACCTATTCAAAAATTCTGTTTGACGCCAGTTAAAAGAAACAAGTACTATTCAGGGCAAGATTCCAACAATGCATGAGTTTACAGGCTAGTCCCAGCAACACTATAGTCCCAGCTTACTTTTCAAAATGTTACCTAATGTGTTGAATGCGTCCGTTTACTGCGTAATTATATGATAAGATGTAGCTAATTATTGAAGAGAAATATGAGATTTAGAGAAAAATAAAAATAAAAATCGGTTTATCATGTAACCTCTATTGACAGGAACCTGTGCATTCCGTACGCACCTTCGAAATCGATCTTCTCACTTAACAGGTCAAAAATTAGGTCATACAGAAATAGATGATTGATTATCTGTGCTATGCAAGTAATTAATATGTGTACGGGATAGATACAAAGGTATACATGTATGGGCATGTATGACCGACGTACTTATATAGCTTTAAAGTATAGTTTGGCTTTAGACAATTAAGTGTTGTTCCTAATGATGTTTGACAAATAAAACCAAGCAATATTGAATCAGCAATATATATATGTGTGACGCGGCATTATACAATGCTTTATTGAATTCACGTTTCACATCACACAACTGTTTATAATGATAACAAATACATTTGTACTCATCTGAATATTTAACACCTAGCGCTGCGCCTCACACCTAAAATGGATTGGCAAAAGTGTTATGTACTATCTCAAAAGGCTAGTGATTCATTGGTTTACGAACATTCATCATTCTAGAAGTGATTGAAGCACACTGTTTTCAATCAGCAAAATGATTGTTGCATTTTTGAAGGAATAGATTCATGAAAAACTTAAGGTTTAGTTTTTTAACTAACATAAACCCTACCAGTAACCACCTTCATCGTTGTTTCATAAAAATACACAATAAGTTGTGTTTAGTGCTTGCTAAATTATTTTGGTGAAAAGTAAAATAACGGTATTTTGAGAATTTATCAGAATTGTAATAATCATTTCACAACAGCCACGGTTAAATATCTCAAAACATATCGGAGTCAAACGAAAGGTTAAATGTACGTGTGTACCCAAAACCACTAGTGCTGGCATTTAAATTTACAAGTCCAATAAGGACATGTACAATAAATATGTGAGTTTATATGCAGTTCTGTGGAAATCTGGTCCTGTACAGTAGGAAAATGAATACAACTGAACCCGATGTGCGGAAACTGGTAACCATATGAGAATTATATTCAAAGTTTTCCTATTTTCTAGACTCAATTACAATTTTCTGAGGCTTTGATATGCAATCAAATTGGTACATGTCCGGTTCAAGGTCCAGTTTCCGTCCAGGAGGCACGGCTACTTTAAACTGACGGAAAAACATGGCCTGTAAAAAAGGTGAAAACCATTTTACAGAAAATATAATTCAATATGTAAAGTTATCATTTGGTTGACAATCACACCTATCAATACCAGTACGTAAAAAATTATAAAAATATTCGGACATGATTGCCTCGGTAAACCCTATGTGTAGCTCTCAGTTAAGGAAAATATTGATTATCAAAACAGGCATATAGACACTGCAAGATAAACCTTTCTCCTGTAACGTGGTCGAGCAAAGAAGTTAATGAAAAATATCATTAATGAAAACGATTTTTACTAGGCGCCATCTCCATTATTTCATTTATCTTATGTGCAAACTATATCTTTTCAAAGAAAGCAAACAAGAACATAACTAGAACTTACTATGGAGATTAACAAGTTCGATCTAGCAACAGCTTCGCCAAGACACTTCCTTTTCCCAGCAGAGAAAGGCAGCCATATTTTAGGGTCAATTTGCTTCAATGCGCCATCTTTCGTCAGAAATCTCTCTGGTTTAAATTCTTCTGGTGACTCCCATTTCCTTGGGTCAAAATGAATCACCCATAAGTTTGGATAAACGACTGTGCCCTTTGGAATATCATACCCACCTGGTTTAAATGCGTTGTAAAGATAAACATTAATTTGTTTAAAAGTGCTTTGAAACGGTATTTTGAGACTTTATCAGAATTGTAATAATCTTTTCACAAGAATTATTCATCTCACTCACTGATGTGTTGTCGAGATACCTGTACATATTAAAAAAGTAAAATAGTAACTATTTGTGATTTCTTCTTTTTAATTAATGAAAATTAAGGCTCTCAGTTACCAAGTTTCGTGTCAAGCAGTGCTTTATGTGGAATATGGCACATGGTCCAGCCGGACGAAGTCTCAATGTCTCTTTAAAAACCGCCTCCCAGTATTTCAGCCTCGCCTTGCTTTGATGGAGGTCGTTCACGTCTGAATTAAAAATAATAATATGTGAGTTTGTCTGATTTATAATTTTGGCCGACAAAATGCGTGAAATGATGGCTTTCTAAATTATTACCAGATAAGTATATGCAATGCAATATATGTATGTTCTGAAATAATAATAATAATAATAATAATAATAACGTGACATTTTCTCCATGCCAAACGTTTTTACTGAATACAATATGAAGATAACATGCCAGTATATTGATCAATTTAGTAAGACAATGTCTATAAAACAATTATTCCTATAGCAGTTAATTGTTTATTGACCAGTTTTATGTGTCCAGTGCTTTAATATGAATACTATAAGATACTAAAATTGTACTTTTTTGAGAGAGGTATAATCTTACCAAAGACGTCTATAATCTCCTGATGCATCTTCTCTTGCACGTCTGGTTTGTCTGCTACGTACAGAAGAACCCATTTGAATGTTTCTGTTGATGAAAGTGTCCCGCCTAGATACAACCGCAGAACATAATTACTTAAAAAAAAGATTGACAAAACAAAAATGCGGATATTCCCACGGCCATTTGCAACCGGGTGAAATATGAAAGAGAATTGAATTGGCTGTTTTATTATTATATTTCCATCTGTCATTTTGTTTGAAATGCACGGACATACATAAAACAAATTGGTCTGTCAGTCTTGAGTTCCATGCGGTATAAGAAACATATTTTAAATAATATGTTTGATTGCACATGTACTGTCGTATATGTATAAATCTAAAAATTTTAAACTCATATTGTTGTATATTTCTGTGACATATGATATTACACGCCAAAGCGTTTTGCAAAACATTTTGTTGTTTCTTTCTGGCAACCAGAAATCAGTGCAGGTTTTCAAATGATGCTGGCATCCAGATATTAAAATCATTTATGCAGAGGGAGGAAATAGTTTAGAGGGTGGGTTTTGGCGGTTATAAATTTTTGTCGGGGAAGAATGCGTTAAAGCCCTGGGTGAATACAACTCACTGTGCGACGGGATAAATTAACTTCCAAACACAATTCTGGCATCCAGGGAGGGAGAGGTTCCGTTAGTCGTACATAATGATGGATTTAGCTTGATTTAAATTTCAAAAAACGATTATGGCAACCACACACTAGAGTCGTTAGATATGTAGAGATCTCGTTAATTCTTATTCCACAAAAGAACATGGTTACTTACCGATAAAAGTGTTTGATACTATCTGGATGATGTGATCATCTGTCAAAACTTCCGTAACGTCTCCATCGATGCTTTTGCCATACTCTTGTCGTGCTAACAACAGTTGGTCGGTGAGGTCTCTAACGTTTTCTGATCGTGTGTTTTAACAAGAAATAAGATTATAAAAAAGGAGATTTATTATATATATATACATACGACGTTGTTTGTTTGCGGTTATGTGAATAACAGATCTCGTGACCATTACGGATTTTTGGTTATATAAACGCTATGGTAACGTTGTGATCAGGTCCTGTGTTTGCTGGGTAAAATATCAAATTAAATTGCTTAAAANAAAATTATAAAAAGGAGATTTATTATATATATATACATACGACGTTGTTTGTTTGCGGTTATGTGAATAACAGATCTCGTGACCATTACGGATTTTTGGTTATATAAACGCTATGGTAACGTTGTGATCAGGTCCTGTGTTTGCTGGGTAAAATATCAAATTAAATTGCTTAAAAACAACATACGGTGTAAAGGGCTTTGGTAATGCATGTTTTTTATCATATGAAAACAACAAAAGGCCAATTTCCAATACACGTGCTTTTATAGCATACATTTGTGAATAGACTTCTAGATTAATGATAGCAAATAAAATCCACCCCTACCTGGATTTAGAGTGGCTTCGTGTTCCTTTAACTTTCGTCTATGAAAATCTTTCAACTCATTGGCAATTCTTTTTGCTCTGAGGGTTGACGGAATAGGGACATGCTTAAGAAATGGGATGAGGTCAGCAGGCAGACGACTTCCAAATATAACAGTCATATTTTCTGAGAACTTTTTCTTAGCCACACGAATTCTGGATCGTCGATTTCATAACTAAAGGCAAGATAAACGATGCACCCTATCATAGCAATGTCTTGGTTTTACAATAAGGGAACACACTGAGAAGGAACTTTTAAGCAGCATAACATCCTAGAGGTATATGAATGCCCATTGTGTGAAAACCAAGTGAACATAGGAAGTACTAAGGGTTACAACCCCTATTATTCTACAGACGTGTAGTTCGCGTACTGGTTTAGATGCGATTTATGCTCTGTGAAGCGACTCACTTAACTAAATCGTCATCGTAGAGTTATTTGAGATAGAAAATAATGTGAAGTGCGATTTATAAAAGGGTGAATAGAAAGGCACGTACATATATACTACAGGTCTACAGGTTGTTTCAATAAATTGGTCAAAATAACGAACACATTACTAAACGACCGAGAAGCGTTAACAATAGTATATATAGCTTACCTCTTGCCAAAAGCAAACCTACAGATGATATTGTAAATGAGTAAACTGATGTAGAAATCGACATCTACGGGTTCAGACTGCTTTGCCAACAAAGGGGCAACCTCCTCGAATGCCGACTTTGCCAAACAATCTAATTTGCCGCTAAAGACGTATGACCTAAAATGGAAATTATTTTTGCTTTTTGAGTAACGCATGGCTTCTGGAGTGGGGATGATCTGCTTGTGTGTGTGTGGAGGAGGAGGCGGATTTCAACCGTTGTGTTTGTCTTATGGTAACCATATGTTTCTTCTTTTCGTGATACATGTCTACACGATTTTCAATAAACGGAATTTGAGGCATTTAAGGAGTGTAAGGAGAAACGTCGAGCTTTGTTGCAATAATTGGAGCTTTACAATCAATAATAACCGGTAAAGGGGATTTATGTACAGAGCACTGAGTCAGTTTACCTGAGGACTTTCACTGCCATCTTTTTCTGCACTGTCCATACAGGGCCATAATCAGCAAATGCAACATCCTTGTATCCACCGGACATTAGATAAACTGCAACGGGGAAATACATATTTATAAAACTATTCCCTGTATAATGGATAAGATTAAGGAAGCGGTTTGTATTTTTAATTTAAAATCTTGAAATGCATTTTTCGGGATACGGAGCATATGCACTGTATTTGGAAAGTTATTTTTAATTTTTCATACCTCATGGCCAGAAATGCGCAGCATTCACGCGACACGCGAGTGCGCAACAGTAGGGCTTCACGTGACTCAACTAGCCAATCATAGCACAACAATGGCATCGCACACAGACTCTGTGATAAGTTCTCAAGGAGCCAAAATGGACTACTTGGACTGATAGTAGGGTGCCTAGGTGAAAATACTGAAAAGCTCATAACACACATATTACAATTTCTAGATATAGTGGTTCCATCACCACAGAATTTAACCTTGAAACTTTGCCTACTACCACATTCAATATCAGGGTTGTCAGCCAAATAGGATTTGATGGCAAAAATAAACTCAGATTCAACATCTATCTCAGCCCCATCATGTGGTCCTGGAGTACGTTGCACATGACAAATCACATTCATCTCTTTACGCATTTGTTTTATTAGGTAGCTTTTGGGCAGCCCATTATCAAGTAGTGTTAGTTCATGGTAACAAGCGTCTGACATGTGCAGAGGAGTTTATTGTAATATATATTGTTCTTATTGTTACATTATTAAATCTAACTCTGTATCCAAGTAGTAACTATACTGCACCAAGTCAGGTACTGATTATGTGCAGAGGTCATATATTCCAGAATAGGCCATTACCACTAATTTATAACTTTTATTTTTGTTTAATATGTTATTCATGAAAGAGTCCATGAAAGATTATTTTAAGTTGTTAAATCGTGATCTTATTCTTTTTATATTCAAATAAATGAATAATTTGGGTAAAATTGGTCTTCCACTTCTTATTTGCATTTTTCCTTTACTACAAGATTATTTAGGAACAGTTGCAGCATTAAAAATTAAAATAAATAGCAATCTGAAAGACGAATTTTGCATAATTACTAAATGATGACAGGAATTTTGGATTAAGAGATTAGTTAAAAAGTGATATTGTCAGTCAATTTATGTAGAATCTGATAATATGATTGAAAATACTGATTGAATTCTTGGCCTTGCACTGGGCAGTTTTACATTTGTGCCAAGTGCTTTTTTGGACTCCATTGTACAGTGGTAAAAGTTCTTCAATTGCCATGAATGTTTTTAATCAGACTCTGTATGGTGCTGCCATTCGCTGGTGCTATTGGCAACGAATAAGTTTGCCTTTGTTTCTGAGTGAATCTACCGTCTAAATCACTATTTCTGACAATATTTGCGTTTTGCTGAGGGTTGGCTAGGCAATGCACGGCAAACTTCTAGCTAAGTACGTGTGTACAACAGAATTTTTTTAAAAACCCTAGCGATATTTGGTCAGGAGTTGCTTGAAGCACAGCACAGCGTTGATGTCTATCGGCATCAGGCCGTTAGTTTGTCAATTATCCGCCATGGGCCCACGAATCGCGAACCCATTCATTTTCCTTTGGCAATCTAGCAACTCATTAAAAATGCACGCATGCGCAGTGGGCTAGGCGTGACGTCATGCAGTGCATTTCTGGGGATGTGCATGGCTCAATTCCCTGGGAAACAATTCGCCTACACGCAAACATATATTTCTATGTGCCACAAAAATTGAATAGATACAAATATATCTGACCCAGCTAAATGGATTCACAATTATTGCAGTTTTTTTTTAAAGCAACAGATACCATAACATGTAGCCTACATACGCGACCAAAGAGATGTGTCCCTGCCGGCGAATTCCTCTGACTTTTCCACCAATAACTCATTCACCAAATCAACTGAACTCACCACAATGGAGTTATGTCCAAAACCTGTGGATAATCCATCAAAAAATACTGTATTAATTATGTCGTAAATTAACATCCTTCTTGTCTCATATACATTCGCAGATAACTGCTGCGGAAAGGCCAGTCCGGGGTCCAGTATGATAATTATAGGTTAGGGTTGGTCGGAGAATTGGGATGAGTATATGAGACGAATGGCACCTGTACAAAGTAATGGGAAGCGGACTACGATTCCTAGCGGACTACCGTTCCTGTCAAGCGGGTTACAGTGGCAACAATTACCTAGCATTGTACCTTCCACGCATGTTCACAGCCAAGCCTTGCCGTGTTTCTTGGACCGTGTATTTTATGCAACTATGGTTGTTAGCACTTGGTTAAAAATGAGACTTACCAAAATTTACTGTGAATATGTCTCCATATTTCTTTTCCATTTCTGCAAAAACCGTAAACAGTCGTGAATCTTTCGAAAATGCTGAAATAAAATAACCAATACATAAATATCATTCTGCTAAAGTATATTTATCATTTACGCTGATTTGCGACTACTACAGGTAAAACAATAAAACTATAGAAGTCGGCTCCCATTAAGCTTTAACACGCACACACAATATATATTGAAACAATGAAAGCGCTTGAAATACGTTACCACAAAGACATCAGAGGAAACATCGTATCACTGTCTGGATATAAGCGTATTTAAAGTATTAAAATGATAATAAAGAAATAAATGATGATTGAAAAATCAATTTGGATCTCACCAAAGTAATTCCCCAATATTGGTAGCTGTGGAGGACCTGGCGGCAGGCTGTGTCTTTTCCGTCGTAGATATGCCATCGCCAACAGGAACACAAATGTGCCGACCAATGTGGTCTGCAAGTTAGGCCAGACAAACACGCTTAAGATGTCCATGTTTCCTAAAAATATAAAAATACCTTTATCTGCCCAATGACCTGATTAAAAAACATTTTAATATTAAAATATGTCTACCTTGAAGGGTTTGCATGTGTTCATTTAACTGTTTAGACTAAAATAAAGAAATGTACGAAAATATATTTAAAGTTGCTCTAAACCTTTCCTTTTAATTATTTTTTATTAAAGAGATAACAACTGTTCATTTTGGTCCAAAAATTGAATTTCCTGGGGTAAAGGACAATTTTCCAAAACTCACCAATGGTTTATGAATCCATTCCGACATTAAAAGTTAGTCTCTGTTTTTTTTTTTTTTTTTTTTTTTTTTTTTTTTTTTTTTTTGGAGATTATTTCAGAGTGTATCCATCTCTGGAGGCCACGTGATGTGATGGGAAGCACAAATTCCAGAATAATTGTGGTAACTGCCGTTTTGGTGGTAAAATAATATATTTTATATTTCTAAGAGCTGTTTATAGGGTACAGTACTTATTGTGAAATATGTATTTTATACAAACAGTTGTTGTCCCTTTAATCTTGATTTATGAGTAAGACATTCAAGAAGTTTTTGGGTTCCTGGGATTAAATGGGCTCATGTAACATTTTACGCCAATATTTTTTTCTAGTTATCCTTGAAAACTTGTAATTCAAACGTTATGTCAACGTTGCATCACGCGTGGCCTGACCTGACTTGCACAACGGGGAGCAAACGAACGTGCCTGTAGACGGTTAACAATTTCTGCAATAGTCTTCACGCTTATGTCCAACAGCACTGCATAATCTATAACTATTGAAATCACTGCACCCCATTCAAAAATTCTGTTTGACGCCAGTAAAAAACAAGAAGTGCTATATTTCAATCAGCCGCGCTTATGAATCCAGCTCAAGATATCTCACGTGCCGATGCCCCAGCTTGAAGCCGTGCATTTGGGAACTGCAGACTATCCATATAAAAATAAGGTAGATTGAGAACAATTGAACTACTATTGAAGGTTTCTTTGCTAAAATACCTTTTTTGTATCCTAAAGACAGAAATCCAGTCACTGCATGCTCTAACACTTCTGCTCCCTTCCCAGTGCCACCACAGGACTTGACTATGAATCGTGCGGTTGGCGCATGCACACTTAACCTAGATAGGAGGCAACTTCATCTCGAGGTCAAGGATACCAGGTTGTAGATTTCAGTATTGCCAGCTGGATCTTGATTTCATATATAACCCATATCAGCAATACTGACTCTAGAAACCAGTGTCAGACTGGTAGTTCGGCAAAATTTTGCCTGGGTCGCTTCCATATTTGGAAGTCACATGTCTCGTACGTTACAGCTCTGCACCGCCTGGAGCTGTCTTTCCCGCCTTGCGCTGACGTCATCTCGTGCAGACGAGACAAAAAAGCAAAGTGGCTGACGTGGAATTTGAAGTTTGATTTAAGAATACCTTGCAATCAAAAGTCAGTGCCACAATACAAGCACCTTTCCGCTTTAAAAACTGATTTTTGGTGTAGCCATTTAGTGGTATTGGACTTACAGTGAAGCTGTCAAACTTGGCACACGACATACACGTGTCTGGTGTTTATATCTTTAGAGATTTAGAGAAAAAACAGCATAACCTTTGTAAAATTGGTCTGAACAAGCTCATTATCGAACTCAACCTGTATTTTATGAATGCTCACTAGTTCCATAAATTTGAAGACAAAGGTAAAACGGTTTGCCACTTAGCGTGCTATCGCTGAAAGTGCAAGGCAACGACGGTGACGGCGACGACGAAAACAACGGCGACGACAGACACAGGTAACGGCTATATGCATAAATGTGTTCAAGTTGTATCAAATGAAACGCTGCGTTGTTTCGATCGCGAAATGCTTATGATGGGTAATAGTAAAGAGGAAATTAGGTGGAACAATATCACTCCCTTTCCACTTGGACAACCATTTTCTTGCTCAAAATTCACAATAATACGGAATCCTTAAGCATAAAATAGACTTTCTTGTTCCAGTGTGCTTGACTACTTTGTTAATAGAAGACGCCCAAGCAGTATGTTGCTTCAGGAATTACGGTTATTCTCCAGACGTCGAGTCGATAAAGTTTATTTGTATTTTTCATAAGATTCTGGACAGGGTTGGAGAAATGCCTTAGCTACTGACTTAACGTACATGTTTTTGACAATAGGTGAACCTTCAGTGTTAACTGACTAAATTTCTTTGCATTTATACAGATGACACTTTACCTGTGAAGTCATAATAGCGATTTGGGGGTAAAAATTCCAAAGTATGGTTCTCAAAGCTAGTTCTCCCTTTCCTAAGAACCCACCGTCTGAACCCCAATTTAATGACAGCATACATATACAACAGTTTTTTCTTTAAAGCCTTATATTAGCTCAGAGTTTATCGTTAAAAGGGAAAACAATGACTTCATTCAACAAATCACTGCAATTAGGGGCTCATGACCCCATGGCAAAAAATTTAAAACATAGTGAGCGCCCCAGATTGAAGCCCATACACTTGTAGTCAACTATGCCAATTTCCGTGATTAAATCTTGTAATGTCGATTGCTATTTCAATTCAAAATAGAAAAGTGTATAATTGACGATAAACGCTCGGAGGTGTTTATGCTTAATGCTTAGAAACAAAAAATATAAACGCCGAATTTTATATTTATTTATTTTACATAGGATTTTTATTGATTTCAATCAACAAAATGATACATGCCTTATTGAAGGATTAGAAGCACGAAAAAAAATTTTGACAAACATGAACCCTGCGAACAGCCTTAATCGCTGTTTGATATCAACACACAATAAGTTGTGGTTAGTGTTTGCTAAATTCTTTTGGTGAAGAGTAAAATATATAGATATTTTGGTGGTGCACAACAGCCACGGTTAAATATCTCAAAATATAGCGGAGCAAAACGAAAGGTCAAATGTTCATGCATGCCCCAACCACGGCCGGTTACAGTTGCAAGTCCAATAAAGAGATGTACGTAAATATGTGACATTTATATGCAGTTCTGTGGAAAATCTGGTCCTGTACAGTAGGAAAACGAATACAACAAAACTTGACGTGCGGGAACTGGTAACCACGTGAGAATCAAATTTAAAGTTAGCCGCGTGTCTTCCTATTTTCTAGACTCGATGACAATTTTCTGAGGTTTCGATATGCAATCAAATTGGTACATGTCCGGTTCAAGGTCCAGTTTCTGTCCTGGAGGAACTGCCACTTTAAACTGACGAAAAAACATGGCCTGTAAAAAAAGATAAAAAACATTTTAGAGAAAATATAATTCAATAATTAAAGTATTCATATGGTTGACAATCACACCGATCCAAACCAGTACGTAAAAAAGTATGAAAATATTCGGACATGCTTCCCTTGGTAAATCTTATCTGTAGCTCTTAATTAAGGGAAATTTTGATTATCAAAACAGGTATATAGACACTGCAAGATAAACCCTCCTCCTGTAACTTGGTCGAGCAAAAAAATTAATCGAAAAAATTATAATTAATGAAAACAATGATTTTTTTTACTAAGCACCATTTAATTTCACTTTTATTATGTACTAAATATATCTGTTCTATTTAAAGAAAGCAAACAAGACCATAAGTAGAGCTTACTATGGAGATCAACAAGTTTGACCTAGCAACAGCTTCGCCAAGACACTTCCTTTTTCCAGCAGAGAAAGGCAGTCAAATTTTAGGGTCAATTTGCTTCAATGCGCCATCTTTCGTCAGAAATCGCTCTGGTTTGAATTCTTCTGGTGACTCCCAGTTTCTTGGGTCAAAGTGGATCACCCATAAGTTTGGATAAACGACGGTGCCCTTTGGAATTTCATAGCCACCTTTTTGAAATGCGCCGTTAAAATAAACATCATTTTGTTTGAAAGTGTTTTGAAACGGTATTTTGAAAATTTATCAGAATTGTAATAATTTTTTACAAGAATAAAAGTAATCTCACTCACTGAGATGGTGTCGAGATACCTGCACAGCTTTAAAAATAGTAAAAAAAAAACATATGTGATTTCTTCTTTTTAATTAATGAAAATTAAGGCTCTCAGTTACCAAGTGTCGTGTCACGTAGTGCCTTATGTGCAACGGCACATGGTCCAGCCGGACGAAGTCTTAAGGTCTCTTTAAAAACCGCCTCGCAGTATTCCATCCTCGCTTTGCTTTGATGGAGGTCGTTCACGTCTGAATAATAATAATAATAATAATAATAATAATAATAATAATAATAATAATAATGTTACATATAAGTCCATAAATAGGGTTTTTCTAAAACAGTATAAGAATATAACATGACATTAAGCATTTTTCAATTAAGTTAGAAAAAAAAAGATACATTAGGATAACCAGTGTTATTGAATATTCGAAAAGTGGTGACCTCCATGCGACCCCACAAACAAAATTTGTGCAGAACTGATTGTTAATAGCCTCTTTGCAATCCCACTAACGTAATTACAAAATGTGAAAAATTGTTTGTACATGTATATAATAACTTTTGCTGACTCGTCACATCTTAATTTTTAGGATGATGAGTCTTTTTGAATATTTTATATTTTTTATCCTTAAGGTCATAACATTTAATACAGGCAACAATTTGCTATATTGTTATTACTGTTAAAATGATAAGGATAGTGGGGTTATATAATAAAAGCGGCCTTGTTTGGCCAAATTTTGAAAAATCGATATTTTTCCTTGCCTTCTTTTTTATTATGAATGGGACTATGAAAGTTGGTGGTACATTGGGAAGGAGGGGACATTAAAAAATTGTGCTTATATGACAAATATCTTGTAACCAGTCATTTAACAGATGCTGAAAAGGGACCAGAAACATTACCGCATTGCTTCTCTCAAGAATTACTTGCATTTCTGTTGAATGGTACAAAATGTCAATATGCCGGAGCAATACACACACTACCTTAAGTGTAATGTGATATTCCATTCAAAAATATTTTCATGTGTTTAAAATGAGGTCATAGTTCATAGTAAGTAACTTGTTACAGAGTGAATAAAGGAGTAAATAATTCTGTATGTGTGTGTGACTGTTTGTGTTTATGCGCGCGCGAGAGAGAAAAAGAGAGAGAACCACGCAGAGAGCGTGCACGCGCTCAAGTGGCTGTTTAAATAAAGGAAAGCTTGGCGTAGTCAAACGACATTTTATGGCGACAACAATCTCCAGAGCTTAATTACGCACATGTGCATCCTGCACATGCTCAATTAGGCCCTAGAGGGGTAATCTCCATTGAGGCACATGTTGCTACTTATACCATGGGGCATTACTGCCTGGCCTCATTCTGCTTGATTCATTCTGTTCACGCGCATGATACAATAAAATTTGTGCAAAATTGTTGGTAAATAATAACTTTTGCTGACTCGTCGCATCATAATTTTTAGGATGATGAGTCTTATTGAATATTTGATATATAATTTTTATCCCAAAGGCCATAACATTTAATACAGGCAACAATTTCCTACATTGTTATTATTGTTTAAACGATTAGGATAGAGGGGTTATATAAAAAAAGCGGCCTTGTTTGGCCAAATCACGAACAATCAATACTCCTTGTTGCCTTCTTTCTCGCTATGAATGAGACCATAAAAGTTTGTGGTACACTGAGATGGAGGAGACATAAATGTAAATTTACTTGTACTTGTTTGAGAGAGGTATAATCTTACCAAAGACGTCCATAATTTCCTGATACATCTTTTCTTGCACGTCTGGTTTGTCTGCTACGTACAGAAGAACCCATTTAAATGTTTCAGTTGATGAAAGTGTCCCACCTAGATACAACCGGAGATTGTATATTTAAGAAGCTGATAAAAGAAGATAATGAAATTCACACTGCCATTATGGCCTTTTGCTATCATTTTGAAACCATAGACTAAAACCGTTTATGCAGGAAGAGGAAACAAGTTGAGAGAGGGGGCTTGGCGGCTAAATTTACCACATCTTTATCACTTGTCACGTTAATAAATAAATATACTAGATGCTATACCAAGTGGGGGACGAAAGCGTGGAGACCCTGGGTGATTTAGACTCACTGAAATTTATTTACCCTCATGCTGTTTTCCAAACATGATTCTGGCAGCCAAGGAGGGAGAAGCTTCGGTTGTCATACATAATGATGGATTTAACTTTATTTAAATTTTCAAAAAAAAAAAAAATATATATATATATATATATATATATATATATATATATATATATATATATATACAGACTTGACATTTAATATGGAATATTTTTTTCCAAATCATTTTTCATCAGTTTTTTCCTATTTTGCTGACTGATAAATGAAAATAAGGCTTAAAATTGGGTTTTAATAACTTTTAATTATCCTTTTGATGTCATTGTGTCTTCAGTTAATTAATGGAATTCGCCAGAGAAGCAAACAAAAACACATTGCCTATTTTANAAGATTATAAAAAAGGAGATTTATTATATATATATACATACGACGTTGTTTGTTTGCGGTTATGTGAATAACAGATCTCGTGACCATTACGGATTTTTGGTTATATAAACGCTATGGTAACGTTGTGATCAGGTCCTGTGTTTGCTGGGTAAAATATCAAATTAAATTGCTTAAAAACAACATACGGTGTAAAGGGCTTTGGTAATGCATGTTTTTTATCATATGAAAACAACAAAAGGCCTATTTCCAATACACGTGCTTTTATAGCATACATTTGTGAATAGACTTCTAGATTAATGATAGCAAATAAAATCCACCCCTACCTGGATTTAGAGTGGCTTCGTGTTCCTTTAACTTTCGTCTATGAAAATCTTCCAACTCATTGGCAATTCTTTTTGCTCTGAGGGTTGACGGAATAGGAACGTGCTTAAGAAATGGGATGAGGTCAGCAGGCAGACGACTTCCAAATAAAACGGTCATATTTTCCGCGAACTTTTCTCTTAACCACACAAATTCTGGATCGTCGATTTTGTAACTAAAAATAAGATAAACGACGCATGCTCTTATAACATTGCCATGATTTTTAATTGATAATTATGCTGGACAGTAATTTTTATGCAACATAACATCTTACAGGAATGCCCCCTATATAGAAATATAATACGCATACGAAGTAATAACGCCTATCATTTACAGATATTTAGCTCGTGTACTGGTTTAGAATATGTTCGACGCACACCGGCGATTTCTGCAGTATGAAACCACTCATTTAAACTGCCCCAACAGTTTAGAATAATTCAAGATAGAAAGACAGATAAAGTACGATTGATACACGGGCGAATAAAAAGACACATGCATACATACATGTTTCTATAGGTAATGTCAGTAGAATGGTCTGAATGACGGTCACGGAAGCAAATGACAAAGTAAACTTTAAAATTAGTAGACGTATCTTACCTTTTACCAAATGTAATCCTACAAATGATATTGTAAATGAGTAAACTGATGTAAAAATCGACGTCTACGGGTTCAGACTGTTTCGCCAACAAAGGGGCAACCTCTTCGAATGCCGACTTCGCCAAACAATCTAATTTGCCGCTAAAGACGTATGACCTACAATAAAAATGATTTTTACCTTTGGAGTAAATGTGTGTCTTTTGAATTGAAGATTATTTGTTTGTAGGGTTGGGCGGAATTCAACCCTTTTGTCTGTGCATTGGTAACAATTTCATTCTTTTTTCGTGATACAAGTCTAAATGGCATGTAATGAACAAAATTTGTGATACTTAGTTAAAGGAAAAATTCGACGTAGAGCTTTGTTGGAATAATGGACGCTTTAGAATGTATAAAAAGCGGTAAAAAGTATTTATAAACAGTGTCAAACAATTTAACTGAGGGCTTTCACTGCCATCTTTTTCTGTACTGTCCATACAGGGCCATAATCAGCAAATAAAAGATCTTTAAATCCACCGGATACTAGATAAACTGCAACGAGGAAATTCATTTTTAAAAATCAACTACCTGCATAATGGTTGAGATTAAAGAAGCATTTTATATTTGTAATTTTAAGTCTTGAAATATATTCTACATCATACGGAGCTTATGCCTGGTCTTTGGGTGATATATTCATTCGTTTATACATGTATGACTCTGTTTCCTGAGAAACAAGTCGCCAAATTCTTGTGCCCAAGAAATAAATGAATAGATATAAATATATCTGGCCCAGCAATATGGGATCACAAAGGTGTGTAGTTTTTTTAAGTAACAGAGACCATAATATATAGCATACACACGCGACCAAAGAGATGTATCCCTGCCGGCAAAGTTCTTTGACTTTTCCACCAATAACTCATTCACCAGTTCAGCTGAGCTCACCACAATGGAGTTATGTCCAAAACCTGCGGATAATCCATCAAATATCCAATGCTGAAATCGTTTACTATATTAATTATGTCCTTAATTGACACCCTTTATGTCTTATTCATTCCCAGATAACTGCTGCGGAAAGCCCAGATTTTAGTAAACTAGTGTGACAGGAATTGTAGTCCTAGGAATCGAAGGCCAGGGTCCAATATGGTCATTATCGGTTAGGGTCATAGTCGGAGAATTGGGGTTGGTATATGGGACGAATGTCACCTGTACGAGGTAATGGAAAATGGAGTACGGTTCCTACAGGTAACGGACTACCATTCCTGTCATACCGGGTCACAAGAGTAGCAACTATTACCTTACGTCGTGTGTTCACAGACAAGTGTTGTGTTTCTTTGACAGTGTAGTTTCGCAACAATTGTTGTTATGCAATTTGGTTTAAAGTAAGACTTAACTATATTTACTGTGAATATTTCTCCATATTTCTTTTCCATTTCTGCAAAAACCGTGAACAGTCTTGCATCATTCGAAAAGGCTGAAATGAAATAACTTGTCCAATACATATCATTTTGCTAATGTGTTTATCATTTACGTTGATTTGTGACCATTATATGCAAAAGAATATGCGCACACACACACACACACACACACTATTGTACAATTGAAATGCAACATCACAAAGACATCAGTGGAACCACTGGATCACTGTGTGGGTGTAAGCGTGAAGCATTAATAACAATAAAGAAAAAAAAGTGTTTTAAAATCCATTTGGATCTCACCAAAATAATTCCCCAATATCGGTAGCTGTGGAGGACCTGGTCTGTATCTTTTCCGTCGTAGATATGCCATCACCAACAGGAATACACATGTACCGATCAATGCCGTCTGCACATTAGGCCAAACACATACCTTTATAACGTCCATGTTTGCTAAAATACAAAAATGCCTTTATCCGCATGCATAATGACCTGATTTTAAAACCACTGACAGTGTAAACTTAAAGGGGTTGCTTGTGTTTATTTACATCTGTACAGTAAACTACATGTATACTAAGATATGTATGAAATATAACTAAAGTTGTCAGTAAACTTTCTCTTTCAATTAATATTGTTTATCAAAATATTGTGTTTTGAGAAAAAATTATTTCGGCTCATGGGATTAAATGGGTTAATGTAACATTTGATGCTATTTCTTCTTTTGATTTGTCCTTGTAAACATGTAATTCAAACCATATATCACGCGTTACCTGACCTGAAAAACAGGAGCGTCTGAATGTGTCTAGACAGCAAACAAGCTTTACGAAAGGCTTTATACTTATTTCCAACAGCACTGCATAATCTATATTAAAAGAATCACAATGTCCTGTTCAAAAATTTAATTTCACACGAGGAAACATACAAGGAATATCATTCATTCAGTCGCTGTTGATTCCACCCAAGATAATATACTATACCGATTTGCTTGGCGACATGCATTTGAGTACTGCAGACTATCCACAGATGTATCACACGGATTAAAAAAAAATAACACTACTATTATAAATCCTATAGGCCTATACTAATAACACTACTATTATAAATCCCTTTGAATACCTTTTTACTTTATCCTGAAGACAGAAATCCAGACACTGCATCAACGCTGCCTCTCCCTATATCCCAGAGCCATGGGACTATTGTGAATCAGCCAGTTGACACATGCACAAAGGTAACCTAAATAGCAGGCAACTTGCTCGTGATCGAGGTCAAGGATATCAACCGGGCACGTGTTAGCAGGTTATTCCCAGCAGTTGTAGTCCCAGCTTACATTTCCCAACGGTTATCTTGTGTTTTGAAAGCGTCCGCTCACTGGGTTGTTATATGTATTTTAATACTTTTATTGCTAAAATATACATTTTATTGTTCCGTTGAGAAGAGCGCCTGCTTGGCATAGATGTAGATTATCATTGTGGAGATAAAACTCTATCTGTCCCCATTAAATGAATGAATCAATACATAAATAAATCGCAGTCAAAATCAAACTACTTCTTAATGCGATTTTGACCTTTAACACTTAATGGTTAAGAAACACTGGATCTATTATTATCATGAACGATCACGATGAACACACTTTTGAAGCTTAAAACAGCATGCCAAACAGTTAAGTTGCCACTACCTCCATTGTGCGTATTTGCTCTTCTGCGTAAACGAATACACGAGAATAATGCTGCCGCCCCGCACGAAAATGCAGTAGTATCGAAGTAGCAAAAAAGCATTAACGCAGTAGTGGTGTGGAGCATATTTGCAGTAGAAATGCAGCATAGCCTACTGCAATTCTACTCCAAAAAGTACATAGGTTTGTACAGAGAGAAGCATTAATGCAGTAGATTAGCAGCATGATAGAAGCATGTTTCAAATATGCTAATTAGCTCCCACATCGAAGCAGATTTGAAGCATGTTTGCAGTATGATTGCAGTAGTCTACTGCGCTGGAGTATCTACTGCGTTTTCTTGCGGGGCTATTTCATTTTTGTAAACAAGAACAACATGAAAAAAAAACAAACAAACAAAGCAATGTAAAATACATAAAAATCCAATTTATATAAGCTGGAATCACCTTCACTTGATTATTCATACGATATGCGCATATCATAGATGGTCATCCGACCCTACCGGATGGCCTTGTGATCAGAGCCTCTGCCTCCGAAGCGGAAGTCTTCCCTCTTGACACTCAGAACTAGCTCAGAGGTTAAGAGTGAAATATTTGATAGTGCTGCATGATAGCAGTCGGATCTGGAGTTTCTTATGAAAGGAATTGAGCAATAAAGCCGTGGGTAGACCAAGGCCCCGTTACTCGATAGCAATGCGTATTGCGAATAGCGATATCACACAGAGGCTGCAGTGGGGCGAGTATGGGCGAGTTATGGAATCGAGATGCTTGAGCTCGGTCGCAATGCGCGAGGCTTTCGAGATACGGGGCCCAGATCAACTCATTAGTGTCATGTCCCACGTGCAGTATTGTGTTAGATGCGACTTTACTGTGCATGTCCACAACAGCAACCAACTGCATGTGCCTGTGACTGACGCTGCTAAAGGTAACCAAAATGTGTCAAGCGCAGTATGACAATGGTTTAATGTATAAACCACTGGGTATATAGTACGGCATAACAAACAGCTTGCTTTCACTGGCTCCAAATCGTCATTCTGGCGTTCGTTTTCAAGGGATATTCGAGGTCTATATCATTTAATATGTTATTTAATATAGCCATCTTGTATTTTAGCAACATGATGCAAAACTGTGCAGGGACTTTGAATTTTTTAAAGATATATGTGGTATGTTAGCTCATAAATGGGCTGGAATTTGGTACCGAAACTTTCATAAATGAATACATTAATTAACAAACCAATTAATCAATTAATTGACTTATTAATGCCAATTGGATCATTGATTAATACTCAATAGTCACGCGATATAAATTAATTGATAAGTTATTAATTTTTTTTAGAAAAATATTTATTAACCATTTTCACCACATTTTATGGCAATCAGAAAAATAAGTATTACATTCAGCTTTTTATTATAATTTTGGTTGCATTTTATGAAATTGTCCCTTTGTGGTTTTAATGCTTGTGTTTGGAATATAGCGTTGTTTTGTTGTTTGAATTATGTTTTACGAAGTAAGATACTATTCATTGCATCATTTATTTTTTTATTTTCATTTATTTCTGGAGATCAAAGAAATATGCTGGTAGCTGTGTACAGATCTATAATGAAATATAAATCTATTTATAATTACGAACGTTTCGCTATTTCACAAGAACATAAGTTTCCAAGGAATAGTAATGAAAAAAATGTTTCAACATAAACCGTTCTTTTTGACCAAAGCAATTGTATTGCAAATACGCACTGAGGATTTATCAAGCTAGTGCTGTGGCCATGATGATCCAAAATGGCGGATCGATATGGACTGGTTAAGGGGTCAATAAGCTTCAGTGTTGTGAAGAATTGGAAAATGTTAAACTTTTCCTAACGATTCCCTGATGAGTTAAAAGGGATAATTGACATTGCAACGTTCCGCCCTGATGATAAGTTGCTGTAGTATTCAATCTCATTCTCTGCCCCCCACCTTCCCCTACCGTATGTTTGTTATTATGAGGTAATAGAATATAGTTTCAATATTGTGTGAGAAATGAAAGGTTTAAACTCAATCGTTACCAATAGACAACGCCAATGGATTCCCATCAGAATATTTGAAGTGCGTGATACAGAAGGGGGGGGGGCTAGCTTTCACATAGCTTCATGAAGCCTGGCTAATTATTTGTGTTTTACGATGAGACAGACATGATGGAGGGGGGGGGGGGGGTTTGAGAAGGGTAATAAGGCTATGCATAAAGAGATATATGAATAAGCACAATTGTGATTGGTTGGTTTGTCGCGTGCCACGTATAGTACGAAGAATGGTACGATAAGTGCTGGAAGTGTGATGAAGCAGACTTGCTCTGAGAAGTCTCATTATCCGATCTGACTCCAGTTATTGAAACGAGGTAGGCCAAAGTGTATCTTACTTTAACGGTTAAAATGCTGTCATCAGTGTGACTCTCAGTTTTAATGAATAATGATGGTGATACCTTGAGCAAAAATGTTCATTAGCTTGGTTGTTGGATATACATAGGTTGGATATACCAGGTTGGCCGTAAGCTAACGGTATGAAAAAAATTGAGGCTTGTGTTTGAGAATTTCATGTATATGGTGATACCTTATCGTGAAACACCAGGAGAAGAGTCAACATTTTATTATCTATATAGCCAGTCATGGATGCCTGCCTATGCTAATTTTAACCCTGTACGTAAATAAAATGAGACAGGGTTCACTGTCCATACATGTTTATTTTCATTTATTCAATATGAATCGATATGAATCGATACAGTATTTATTGTTTGATTTGGTTTTAAACCAACATCCTTATTATGTTCCTTAAAGTGCAACTTGGTAGGTAAAACCAAACTGTAGACTATGCTGAAAATAAAGCTGACAATCTGACATACAACATTAGTCAAAAAGGTTGTCCCACCCCCGGGGCCCATTTCCATGTACTTTTATTTGCAAATGATCACCTCACAGCTGTAAATTGTTAGAAATAGTGCTTTTTATTACGGATACCGTGTCTAAAATGATTAATGGTTAAAAAATACAAAATAGTGGTGAAAATATACACATTTGATGCCATTTAGTAAAATGTATAAGAGGTACCCCCTCAAATCCACTGTTTCACTGTGAACTGTGACTTGTAAAGAAATGTCTATTAAATTGAAAAGACGCCATCAAATGTCTCCAAATCCACACACAATTAGCATTAGGGTGTCCTCGTTAAATATCACGTGCCTAACAGCGTGTGCGTCTACAGCGTACTGCAATTATCTCCTGTAGACGGTGCGACAAGCCTTCAACTCAGCTTTTTAATATAATTTTGGTTGCTTTTTATGAATCTGTAGCTTTGTGCTTTTTACTGCTTGCGTTTGGAGTATAACGTTGTTTTGTTGTTTAAATGAACCAAGATGTATTTCGAGGTAAGATACTTTTCTTTGCATCATTTATTTTTATTTATTTCTGGATATCAACAAAATATGCAGGCATCATATAAAATATCTACTTACAATTATCAACGTTTCGCTGTTGAACTCGTAGCTGACAAGCATTATAAGATTCACAAGAACCAAATTTCCAGCGGAAAAGTAGTGATAGTAATGCTTCAACATAATCTGTTCTTTTCTTACCAAAGCAGTTGCAAAATGCGTCCATCTGCAAAAACTCCGCTCTATTTGTAAGCCGCATTTTGCAACTGAACGCATTTTGGAGCCGGTTACAAAATGCGGCTTTACACCAGCTTTATGAATCCCCAGCATTTCTTTCTCCCCGACATCTACATGTAACTGGACAGTTGACCGTTTCAAATAATTCAGATTTCAGACTTTGCGACCTTAAACGTTTTCATTAAGTATATAGGCCAGGGGGGTCTATCTTTTTAAACGACCGAGACATTCTCGAAATATTATGCTTCATATCAATAGAAAAGCTTATTATGATAGCTTGTTATTGCAAGTCATAACATTTATGTCATAATTGCATAAGAAATACTTACTACTTTAGCACGAATAAAGGAATAGACGGTTTGTTAAACATATTAATGTACACCTAGTGTGGAGCAAAATTAAAACCTCTATGCCTAGTAGAGTTATCTACCTACAATGGAAAGACATACATGTACATCCTTGCTACTGTGTACTAGCCACATCTATAAACCTGTGCCGTCAATCAAATCACACATGGTCAGCTTTATGTCCTAGTTTAAAGGCAGGCAATGTGTTTATTGATAGACTTCGTTTGTCTTATACATGCAGTGCCTTAGACCATGATTCAACGTCCAAATATTGTCATTTTTAATCGTCCTGAAATCTGAAAAATCTCAAAACTAAATGGGTAAAACAAAAAACTTGCTTTATGCTTTTCGTCACAGGACCGGAGCTCTTGAAATAAAGTAAATTATTTATTGAGTAAATCTCACGGGTATCTACGAGAACATCTGAAAATAACAGCTTCATTCAACTCCAACGGGATATAATACGCACTATCATGTGAGAGAGTAATGTTACTCCGCCCCCCACCCCCCCCCCCCCCCCCCCACACACACCCCATTGCAAATACACGCGTCACTCTCGAAATCATGGTCTAGAATGAAACATCATATAGACTCTTCGCCTAATTTCCACATCCAAACAGAACTGAAACATGTTTGGATACAATGTCCCATGAAGTGGTAATATACAGACTTGACATTTAATATGGAATATTTCATTTTGAAAGGTATACCTTGGTAAAAATGCGTTCTTTTTTCAAAAAACTAAGATCTCCTATAAGATATCGGACTGGAGAAGTGTCTAGTCAGGTGTGTCGTTACCAATTAACTGACTACTATGTCTGTTGCACTGCTACATTGTGTGACATGCAGTAATTTAATTGGGTAGTGCTCCTTTGGGCTGGTCAAAGCTTGGGTTTGGCGAACCATGGTTCTACTAAAAAATTATTCATATGTCGGCAACTGCTGCATCTAAGAATTTGCAATTTTGCATGCAAGCGGTCGGTTTTGCAGTGGGTAAAATGAGTTAAGCAGCGTTATACAAAATTGTTGATCTGTGCCAGAATGGAGCGAAAAAGACAGTTTAGAATGAGGGGCAAATTGTCAGCAAAACGCGTTTTTCAAGGCATTTAACGGACACCATACTGGTTTCAGTAGGTTAGGATACAAGACGACCTCTGAGTAAGCCACTGTAAACAGCAAAACAGCGTTGTCTGTTTCTCTAATGAATTGGTGGCCATGACCGTTTCTGGGTAGAACACTGAAACTGCGTGGATTTCTTTATTGAGGTCAGATTTCACCCGTACTGCCCAATTGGTCAAAACAGAGTATATAAACATCCTGAAGAGGCCTTCGACGAAGCGTGTGCTGCTTCTAAAGTAACTAGGGTCATTGACAGCACCAGTATTTGGAGTAGATACCACATTGGTGCCAAAGCACCAATGGTAGTCATCGACGAAAACCTGAACCAGATTAAATAAAGGAATAATCTGGGGACCAATGTGGTATCATTTGATACTGGGCACCTTAGGAACAGTTTTAGGTTGCACGGTGAGATTGCCGGTTCACACAGAGCACTTTTAATAGCAGATAACTTACAGAACCAAGGGAATTAGCAGATACCTTGGTCATCAAAATCGCCATTTTTGAACCACATAGACAATATATGGGTGGGTCATTACTCGTCAAATCAACGGCCTACATGTCCTACAACAAAAACTGAACCAAATTGAAGAAGTTTTGACTGTTGCCTGAAATTTAATTCCAGATTAAACTCTAAAAACCTATCCCAAGGAATTGCTTGCCGCTTGAAAGCTCTGGTAGCGGCCAGATGAGGTCAGGCATAACAACAAATGTTGCTGTGACTAGACACTGATATGAGGGTCCTTTGTGGGGCGTGTAACTCTTTTAAAGACAATAGTTTGGAAAATATGGAGATCTAAAATATCGTTTTCAATGGTTGTCGTATGACTTAGAATAGGCAATGTATTTTTGTTTGCTTCACTGGCGGAGTCAATTGATGAACTGATGTCAAAATGACAATAAAGAGATTATTAAAAGTTATTAAAGCACGACTGTAATCCTTATTTTCATTTATCAGTCACCAAAACAAGAAAAAAACTGATGATTTATCATTTGGAAAAATATTCCATATTAAATGTCAAGTCTGTACTATGAAGTCTTCTAAGGGTCCGTATTTTTTAACCAATGAAGTCGCCTTCTATCATGAAGTAGTAATTCTTATCCTATGAAGTGGTAATATACTATGAAGTATCTTAACATGCGTTTTTAAAAGCTCTCCCCCCCCCCCCCCCTCATCATTTGCAAAACAATGATTTTAAAATAGTGTTGTATTTGCAGCTGGAATGTGTTACGTCTATATTGAGGGAAAATATATATTGGTATTTTAAGTTTGTGACAGAAATGCTGAACACCATAATAAATAGTCATATAATTTACTACTATGCAGAGAAGATGCCTCATTTTCTTTCAAATGGGAAAGACTAAATACAAGTTTTATTTCACTGTGATTGTTTAAAATATATTCATATACAATTAAAAGAATCAAATAAAAATGTTAACTTATCTGGGGTGGGCACTGCTAAATCCACGCACATTATAGATAGTAGTTTATGAATAAGGGATTTTTTTTCCTGGACAGTGGTAGAAAGTCCACAAGAGATTGAAACTGAAGCTGAGACTGACAGGAGATATTTCTCAAATATTGGAACCTGAAAGATTAACACCCTTTGTCCCATTGTGAAAATTCATCATTTTAAAGTTTTTTAAATAACAAAAATATTTACCTGTGTGCTTTTGACTATAAATCAAGTTATTTAGCAGGACACAAGTACAAGATTTGTATTTTGATCCATTTTTAAAGCAGAAATAGGGAAATATGGAAAATTTGCTATTTGGTTGACGCCATCTTGGATTGTGAATTTTAAAATTTGCATATATTTTTTTATGTTTGAAAAAAGATTTTAAAAAAATAACTCAAAACATTCACTTATAATGTATGACAATATTAGGTGGCTTTGGCCAGTCTATGAAAAATGTATTTGAAAATGGCAAAATTTGGGCATTTTAGCTAAAATTTGAAATTTTGGAAATCTGTCATTTTAAGAGTTTTTTTTTTCTAATTTTTAGGACTGTTGAAAATATTAAGTAATATGCTTCTGACTAAATAAAGATATAATATTTACCAGGATACAAAAATGAAATGTGTGTTTTTATCCATGCTTGTTTAGTTTAAAGCAGAAATAGGGACATTTTGCCATTTGATTGCCGCCATCTTAGATAAATAATTTTAAAATTAGAATAATTTTTTGAAAAATGTGTTTGAAAAAAATTTTATTTTTGATTATAAAAGGACAGTACATGTCCTTCCTTATGTAATGTATGGTGATAATAGATGGCTTTGGCCAGTCTATGAAAAGTGTATTTGAAATTTGCAAATTTGGGCATTTTAGCAAAAATTGGAATTTTTGAAAATTCCCCATTTTCAAAGTTATTTTTCTAATTTTTAAAGGCCACCAAAAACATTTATTTATATGTTTTTAGTTTAAATAGGATATGCTATTTAACAATGTCTGAAAATAAAAAAATGTTTATTTATCCACATTTATGGTTTTTTAGCTCAAATATAGCTGAAATTGAAATTTTGCTATCTGTATTCCGCCATCAAGTGCTGTTACCATGGCAACCGAGGGTGATTCAAACAAACCAATATCCATTATGTTGGTTTGGGGCTATAATGAACAAATACACCAATTTTCATCAAAATCTGAGAGGTTCATGTGCCACCCTATTCTGAACGTTACAGAGACTGGTACTTAATTGATTAATTAATTGACTAATAAATGCCGATTGGATGATTTATTAATATTCGATAGCCACCTGACATTAATTAATTGATAAGCTATTTAAATTATCTTTAAAATATTTACCAACCGTTTTCAACACATTTCATGGCAATCAGAAAAAATGAGTCATACATTCAGCTTTTTGTTATAATTTTGGTTGCATTTTATGAATTTGTGCCTTTATGCTTTTTATTGCTTGCGTTTGGAGTAGGCCTGTATAGAGTTGTTTTGTTGTTTGAATGAACCAATATGTTTTACGAAGTAAGATACTATTCATTGCATCATTTATCTTTATTTTCATTTATTTCTGGAGATCAAAAAATATGCTGGTAGCTGTGTACAGATCTATTATAAAATATAAATCTATTTACAAATACCTGTATGATCGTTTTGCTGTTTAACATATACGTGGCTGACAAGTGTTACTGTATTCACAAAAACAGGAACAGAAGTTTCCAAGGGATAGCAATGAAAATAATGTCTCAACATTAACTGTTATTTTTTGACCAAAGTAGATGTAGACTACATGTATTTTAAATACGCACTGATGACAAATCACGCTGCTACAGTGGCCATGGAGATATAAAATGGCGGACCATGGAGATCCAAAATGGCGGATCGATATGGACTGGTTAGGGGATCAATAAGCTTTGATGTTGCGAAGAATGGGAAAAAGTTAAACTTTCTCTAACGATTCTCCGATGAGTTAAACGTTAAAAGGGATAAATGACTTCCCTGATGATAAATTGTTTGTGTATTCAAAGTCATTTTCTGCCCCCCCCCCCCCCCCCCAAACCCCTCCCCGCCACATGTTTGTGAATATGAGGTAATAGAGTATACCATCAATATTGTGTAGAAAATGAATTGTTTGAACAAAATCGCCGAAGGATTTCTATCAGAATATTTGAAGATAATGATACAGAAGGGTGGCTAGATTCTGTGTCTCTGCAATGGGATCATATGTTTGATGATGTTTAAACCAAGGATCTTCTCCTTACTTCATGAAGCCTGATTAATTATTTGTGTTTGACAATGAGACAGACATGATGGGAGTGAGATGGGACTATGGTAATAGGGCTATTAATAAACAGAAATATTCAATTGAGCACGGTTGTGATTGGTTGGTTTGTCGCGTGCCACTTCCATACAGTATGTATCACAAAGGATGGTATGATAAGTACTGGATGTGTGTTATATAAAGCAGTCTTGTTATGAGAAGTCTCATTATCCATTCTGACTCCAGTTAGTAAAACGAGGTAAGTGTTATATCAACGGTTAAAATGGTCTTATCAGTGCGACTCTCAGTTTTAATGTATGATGACGCTGATACTTTAGTGGGAAATACCAGGGGAAGAATAGATGTCAGGGGCGTAACCAGAACTTTAAAAATTGTACGCACAGATTTTTAAAATTCCCAGCAAAAAATAGACTAACGCAAGAGATGAAGGACAGCGTAATTACAGCATATGTACCACACATCGCAGCTTAATTTCCATTAATAATTACATCATCATTTAGTCAGAAATATTCTCGCAATTAAAAAAGTTTCAATATTCTTATTACCCAGAACGGTATATTTATTTAAAAGGAGGCTAGCTTTGCATATGTGGAACCCCCTTCGAATAACACTGAATCCACCTCTGAGTTGAACTAACATATACGGTTTCATTCACCTTACATGTGGATGCATGCCTCCCAAAAACAACCAATTGTACGACATGACAGAGCTCTGATACACGTAAGTTTAATTATTTGTTTTAAAAATTGCCCATGTCACCGTGTTAGTTTGGAGGGGTAAGCTGGGTCAAGCCCGTGTCAAAATTCTTTGAAGTTTTACAGGAAAAATTCTTCCTTTGATTCTCTTGCTCCTTTTTAAACCTGGAGTCCAGATTTTATCTAGTGCCCCCAGGGTTGCGGGAGCTGCTCTTTGAAAATAACACTCGGGCAGATTTTTACCTGAGATAAACTGTAACCCAGCGAGATTGCGTTCGATATTCTCACGAATGAAGGTACAGAAGAGTTGAGGGCCACTGAACCCTCCAATTAACCTTTTTCATCTTTTCCGGAAATGAAATTGCATTGTGGGTAGGGGAGCCTTGCTACGTCGAAACACTTCCAGCGGTGCTAAAAACCATGGCTGGGTTTACGCGCTTTTTGTCCCGCTGCTACAATAACAGTAAGCGAAATCGACACATGAGGTTTTATAAGTTCCCAACAAACCCGTTGGAATGAAAAATATGGTAGAAAGAAAGAAAAATATAGCAGGTTTGGATCAAAAGCAGGGCACCACGTTTTCGCTGAACATTTCGAAGGCGGGAAGGAAACTATAATATTAGGAGATCATCGGCGCTTTAATAAAAAACAGAAATGCTTAGTAAATCAACGGATATAACGAACTATCGGCAAATAGAACTCGGGAGTAAACAATGCGAGAAAAAAAATTATAAAGATCTGAAGAAAAAATTGAAGAATAGGCCGGGGCCTAAAAATAAAGAAAATACTTCAAGCATGAGATTATGGAAAAAGAAAGTAAAAGTTGTGAAGTTTTACACGGGGATTCTACTTACAAAAAATTCAAGAACTTACACGACTTTTTGTGTAACAACAAAGAGAAGGTTTGAAAAGTTTTATATGTAATACCCTTTTTGTGTGTGTTTTATTGATAAGTGATCATTTTAAATGTAGTAGGCCTATCACAGGTTTTAGTCTCTCATAACCCTTAGTAGGGTGGGTTCTATTTTTTTCTAACGTGAGACGTTCATAAATGTTTTATTATTATGTATCCAGTCCCATATACGTATTACTAATTTGTACAATTATATCAAGATCAACAGAGACATACGAAGAAGAAAGTACATCGGCTCTTGTTGAACGCGTTATCGGCAAAATAAAAAGTTATTTATTTCTGAACTCAATGACAAGAGAATTGGAAAATTCAGTGGGCATGTATTTGCAAAAAAAAATGCAGAAAAGCCTTTCTGTAAGCTACACGTACATAATACATGTATGGTAAAGACAAAATGGATAATAAAAATAATCTAACAACGTATTTGTAAAGTAATACAAATATGCTTAGTATTAAAGTAGGCCTACGTATATTTAGCTATCTTAGATAGTTGAAAAGTATGAAATGTGTGGAAAATTCACACTTTATTTGAATGATTTTATTGCCTTTGATTGAAAACGATGAAAATATGCGTGAAAACATTTAAAAATCAAATAATTTGGCCTCTTGCTATAATTTTGTTTTTGCCTGACGGTTTTGATTCAGTTTGACAAAATTTTCATACTTGTCAGACCAAAATTCTGACAATTTTTACCTGTCCTAAATTTTTACATATACTAGAGTAAGACACGGTAAACTTTAATTATCTTCTGGGAAAGACTCGAGATTTCCTGTCTCACCTATTTAACACTTAAAATCAGAAGGTTTTAATTACAGAGGAAAGGTCGTAGTTGTGGCCGCCCCCCTTACCGAACAATTGAACAAGTAATACCTGATGCCTTATCAGGTACCAAACGATTTAATCAGTTCACCGACGAACGATCTGCGCGTCAGTTTTACCTGTATACACAGTAGGTACCGGTGTGGCGTGTACCGCTCGGAGCGTGAACAATCCGTTCTGCTCATGCGCACAAAGCGCAGGCAAATCTGAGAGACTTCCGGCGTGTACAGTCCGTCTCAATAGAGTCATGAATACATTCTTAGTCTTTAATAAGCATGCGCTGTTGAGAACATACTGCAAATTCAAACATAATATTTAGAAGTATTCATATCTTATAGATGTTCACCTCTACTGTGATTTCCCTCAGGTGGCCATATCAACACACTAACCTAGTAAAATCAGTACTAAAATGGTAGCAAGCAGCTGAATAACGACGGCCTGTCCATGGTAGGTTCATCCATGCATCAAGCTGTAATTTGACGCTGATTCTCTATCAAAATTATCAATTAACACATGAACTTTATCCCCATCATAGTAAATGTATAATTTGGTAGGAAATGAACTAGCCGAATATAACAGTACAGGTGAGTAATAACGGATCATTCACGGAACGGCTCATACACGCGTCTGCTGAATGTACAATCGGTCAGGACGGATGGTTCACGCAGAACGGACCGTACACGTGACACCGGTCAAACAATGCAGGGAATCTTTTCATTTTATCACTTCAAAAATCTCTTAATGCATCCTTCAAACAAGACATAAAAATCGCAAAGAATTGACACTGCCGGTAAATGAGGTGATATCGCCACAGCTTGCATATATATACATGTAATATTGTGAAGACGTACATGTAGGCCTACGCACCTGTCCACACTCTTGAAAGCTGTGTACGAGTCTACTGGCTATTTTGATTTTATATATAAAAAATAACGAGTCTCTTTCGCATATCTTTATTATCGGAAGCATTTAAAAGAACTCTGAAGCTTTAGTTCGTCATCACTATTGACAGTGCAGCCAAGGCTCGGACGCTTAGTGTTATGTTTCATTTTCTATATAGCCATGCAGGCATGAATGCGTGGCTCTGATAATGTGGCTCTGACACGGTTAACTGTCCATACAAGTTTAGTTCTAATTTATTCAAAATGTATGAATCGATACAACATTTATTATTTGATTAGGTCTTAAACCAACAGTCCTTATTATGTTTCTTAATTCTAGATGTATGTACTTCCGCCAAAGCAACAAAATAGATTTTGAATTTCATTTATCAGGTATAGGTCTGTTGTTAGCAACATAATAAAAAAGTTGTTGGTGGATTTTGAATAAAATTTATGCAACTGTCAGGCGGAAACTATGTAATACAGTTTAAGAATTTGGTGGTGATCCATGAATTAATTAATAAGTTATTTAATTAAGCCTGTTAATAATTTAGCAACATTATGCAAAAATTTGAGTAGGGGTTTTGGAAATTTGTGAAAAGTTCAGGTATGATAGCTTACAAAGAGGCTGGAATTCGGTAGAGAATATTTAATTAAAGAATAAATTAAGTAACTTATCAACCAATTAATTAATTAATTGACTTATTAATACCATATTGCATATGTGATTAATATTAGAAAACCACCTGATATACTGGTTTATTGATTGATTAGCTATTTAATTTCTTTGAAATATTTATCAATCATTTTCGCAGCATTTCTTCGTAATCAGTAAGAATAAATCTAATCCTACCCTCATCTTTTTATTATTACTTTTGTTGCTTTTTATGAATTTGTAGCTTTTTATTGCTTACGTTTGGAATATAGCGCTGTTTTATTGTATGAATGGGCCAAGATGATTTTCGAAGTAAGATACTATTCATTGCATCATTTATCTTTATTTTCATTTATTTGCTTATTTCTGGATATCAACGCAATATGCTTGTATCAAATAAAATATATATTTACAAATATGAACGCTTCGCTGTTGAAGACGTAGCTGACAGGCGTAACTGGATTCACAAGAACAAAAGTTTTGGAGCAATACTGACAATTGTGTTTCTACCTTTGTTGTTTCTTCCTTTCACCTTGGTTCCTTTGATCTATTAATGAACATTATCATAATAATCTGGCAGTTGAGTCTCCATAGTCCTGCAGCAAAATATCTCATCACAGGCTGTCGATAATATTTCACCGGAGGACGATGTGGGTGATAATTAAGCGTCAGTTTATTCAACAAATTTCAAATTTCACAAGATATGGTGGCAAGACGCATATATTAAACGTGACCTGACGCATATATTAACCCTGACCTGACGCATATATTAACCCGTGTGTTGACAAGCGAGGCTATATATTAAAGAAACAAGATTGCACTTCAGAATTCTTGACCTTTCGTGTAGTTTAAACGTGAGGTGTCGTATTTGACTCAAGTTTCCTAGGAAAGAATAAATCTATTTTTAAGCCTCTCTAGAGACTATGAAATTTTTTTTTACAAAATAGATAAATAAATTAATCAATAAAATTCTAGGTTTTAATTTAACAAAAAACATGAGTACCTGCATATCAAATGGATGTCAATTGCCGGCGAAAAAAATCAGTATATTACCAAAATGACCAGGAATCATGTCTAAATTAAATTACCCAGTTAACCATTTTCAAGGTGAATGGGTGAAAACGGGTCATCCACTCAGCTTCACAACATAAATCTTACTTTTTAGAGAAGATTGTATTTCGAGCGCGTTGTGCTTTTTATCGATGCTGGTTGGAACATAGCATTGCTTTTGACATCAGCATGTTATTCACGGTATCTCTTTTGATGTATTACTGGAAGTCATAAAATCATGCTGATAGTTATGTGCAGACCTATAGGGTTATATATATATATATATATATATATATATATATATATATATATATATATATTTTTTTTTTTTTTTTTTTTTTTTTTTTTTTTTTGGCACCGGTAACATTTTGCCGTTGGACTTTCATATAGTTGACGCAGCAGCATTCACACCTCCAAGGAATAATGTTGAGACAAATACATTAAGACTAATCCATGCACATATTTTAACAAAAGAGGCAATACTGTAAACATGCAATGTACTTAGAATGTTTGCCAATCCTTTGTGTGAACAAAATCGTTTCATTGTTATAGATCGACGTTGTTTTCCTTCAATGTTTTCCAGGTAGAACAATCCAAGGCGTTTTAATTTTTTAGTGGAATTAAAAAATTCGATTTTTTAGTTATATCGAGAAGATAACGTGCTGTGTTTTATCTTCTTTTTTTTTTTTTTTTTTTTTTGCGCTGAAAAAGATGGCTGCGGTATTTGCAAACTTTGTTGCTACCGTCTTCTTGATAAACCTGATGATAGCAGACATCCAAGCCGAGTGTTGTCACGCGACTGGTAGAGGATATTGTGCGGACTGCAGTTGGGTAATGTTTTATTGTAGATACATGTATTGTTACTTTACATCAGTTGCACTGCTTGACTCTTTGTCATGCACTTTTTGACTCATTTTTTAGCATTTAAAAGTATATTTTAATAATGTGCATCTCACCACTATTTGTTGTTTTTTTTAATTGTAAAATCCAACTTTTTTAAGTTGCAAATAGATACATATTATTATTATTATTATTATAATTATTATTATTTTTATCAATGACATGTAGGTTTAATCATTCATAAAAGTAGACCTCATTTAACTAAACGGAGAAAAATAATTGTCTTAATAACGTATTTCCATGGCAATGGAGGTAGTGACATGATGAAGGCGGTTAAGTAAAAGATTAATACCCAATCATCAAACAGTGGGCACATGTATAGAATGTGCGATAGACAAAAATGCTATGAGAAAACGCTGATGAGAAATTTGTACTATTTAACATGAAATATAGATTAATGCACTCTCTTTTTGAAGTCATTATATCAAACGGCCATTTTTCTGGAATAATGTTACACCTATGAATGTTAGTTTAAAAAAAAATTACCAACGCACAAAACTATAGGCTTTACGTTTTATTTGCCCTCTCCAGGTGCCTTTATTCAATTACTGTGGCAAAGGGAAGTGCAATATATTTGGCTGCGCATGCCAGGGAGGGTGCAAAGAAAGCTGTAACCCAACGACTGTGTAAGTTTTTGTTTTATTTATTTATTTATTTATTTATTTTTACCTGAACATGAAAAATGTTTTATTGCATTTCCGTTGTGCTCCATTCCAGGACTTTGGTACGTTATCCGTATCTCTTGCGAATACATATCACACTCTATCATATCTCACTAACGCATGGGAAAATTGCTCGCGTTTCGATGGCGCAGGCAGATGGTGACAAAAGCTGAAGTGAAGCGGCATTATTAATTTGATAGCCCTGTCCATTATTAGTGTGTCCATTCAATGGTGCTGTTGCATCAAGTAAACGTACTCCGTTTTCGCATGGAACGCAAATCTACTGATTTGACTGACAGTGGATATCTTGATGTCAACTGTGCAGCCTTAATAACTTTTATTTATGCTCAGAGTCCAAAAAAGAAAGGCTATTTCATTTAAATGTTGATGCACATATCGTTATTTTCCTGAGCTACCGTAGATCCACGTGTGCATGCAGTCCTGCCATTGCTTTTGAAAATCTTATTGAATTTCTATGCAGTTTGCTTTCCTAAGAATGTACCCTTAAGCGTTGATATTAAACTTGTCATGAAGAAACTTAAAATCAGTCTGTAGTCGCTTTCTATTCGCAGTAACCCAACGATTTTTAAATTAAAATTGATTATCGATATATATAGTGTCGATATATATATGGAACTACCATCATATATTGATTACATCACAGGGTCATCAATATATATATATATTGTCAGGTATCTAACCGGGCGTTGCGTTTGTAATGACAGAAAAAGGGAACTTTCAAGACCTCTTACGGGTGCTGACGCAAACGATGTATTCGTAGGCGGGTGAGATTTTTTCTTTATAGCGTGTAGTTTGAAAAAATATAGTGACCGTCACTAATAAAGGCCGATACGGGACATATTTCTCATAAAATATGGGTAATATATGTAAATGTAGGAAGGTTTTAATACATTTGATTTTAACCTAAAATATTTATAAATGATTTTTACTGCGAATTGAAATTAACCTGTACGAATTTAACACCGATGGAATATAACCGTAATGGCAATTTTTCTTCAGTAAATAATCTCGCCAATTTATGCAATTCCTTAAATGTGGTCAAATCTCATTATATTTTTTTAGTGATGGATTCATATCTTTGAAGTGAAGTTTGATGCCATGGATGAAAACAAGGATGGCGAAATTGAAGCTGACGAATTTGACTCCGATCTAATTTAGAACTTGACAAGCCTTGTTGTTTTGTTTTGTTCTTTTTTTTTTTTTTTTTTATTTAAACAATTTGACTACTATATATCCCGATACATTGGCAAATCCGTTAAAGTGAAATAATAAGATGTGTTGTACTGGAAGACAATGACCTTTTTTGTTTGACCTAATCTACATTGTAAAAATAGATCTAAATGGTTAAGTGGCAACTTAGACCCCATTTCCATAGATTTTAGATCGATCTATCCCTGTGGGGAGCCTCATTAGATTACTGTCAGCTTAGCGGGCTTAAGCGTCTGTCCCGCCTACTGAAAGCTGTAAGGGGGTAATTAACTATGGTGCGCGCTCGGCGGACTGCAATTTTGCGTGAACCCCCAGGGAGTTAGGTCGATCTAAATCTTAATCACTGGATCGATCTAAATCTCTGGGAATACACCCTTAGAGTGCACAAAGCGGCAGGGAATATTTTCTATAAATCAACCTCCTTATCATGCTTTTCTTTTATATAATGAAATGAAAACGAAAAGTAGAAACACACAGGTTTATATCTGGAACAGCATTGGTATGGTTTTGTATACATGACGTGGTAGAGACGAACTTCTTTTCAAGTAAAACCTTGTTGATTGAGAAACGAGTCGGTGTCAATAAACAGTTTTAACCAACGTTGCCCTGGATATAACTTGCAAACACATATGCTCTTTATATATGTATTTAATACAAGCGGAATAATAACCAGACAGTAAAGCTGGCAAATAAACAGGCATCAGTTAAAACCACTCATATCAATATATTTAAAGATGGTATTGCAATCTCAGGCAAAATAACGTGTTGGACTGCCAGAGCGCCAACTGACAGATGCAGCTATCAGAATATATAAATTGTATAGACAAAGTGCCTATATACCCTGTAAAAGTGTGACAAAAATCGCTGACTTACATATAGTCTATACATTATTTACACAACGTTTATTTTATTCGCACAAATTGGGTTAGCTAGGATAGTTAAATGTATACATAATTAAGGCGCCCAGCTAGATGATTTGTGACTCCGAAAAAAAGTGCCATTTGGCGAACTTTTGTCATCGATCGACTGGTTTCCAAAAAGAGCTGTATAAACATGACAATGAAGAGCCAACAGAAGAGAGATGACCAGTATGAGTAAACCCTCCTTAGACTTTTTTTATCCAGAACCGCGAAGCATCAGTCTAAACATATATACAATATTAGAGGGGCGTGTCTTATGAAAACACCGCTTATGACATAAAGGAAATTACGCTTACAACTGTATGTCTAAACATGATGTTTTAGAATAACTTTAACCAAATATCAACTTAAATAACACACATAAAATCTTCAACACAAAATCATACAACTCAGTGGCTCTCTGTCTTTACTGTTAGGCTATATTCCAATTATCCTTCACAGACCAGTGGACCGATGGTGTGGTAGCCTTCTTCGGATCCACCCGTGTCCCCAAACGTGACCCTGGTTATCGGTAAGTAACTGGACTCGGTGATAACGCCCTCGTCTGATCGCCACTCGTTGTTGTCCTCTACGTCACAGTTGCAGTCTGAAAGAAAAATAGTTAATTGTACATGTAGAACAGTTCTCTTTAGGTCATTCGTGGCGCTTTTTTTTTTTTTTTTTTTGGTTTTATTCTAGGTAAGTGGCAATATCCAATGCAGGGATTTCTTTAATGGGGTTTTATATAAACACATATTTTATAAACAGACCCATAATCACTCATTTGACCACGGCAGAGGCGGTGACCCGCCACAAAACCTTCAACCAAAATAGGAAGGCAGGTCTTCTGATACATGCATGCATTCCAAAAGTCTGCAGTTATTAAACGGACATATGGTGATAAAAATTACAACGGTGTGTGTGTGTAACATTGAACCAGAACAATATATATTCAGAAGTAATACAAAAATAACCATAGATTTTGTTAAGCACTGTAACTTTACTTCAAGGTATCCATATAGTGGTGTTTTAGCAACCTGGCAATCGTTCTCAGAAACCGAAACGTGCAATTTTTCAATTAATGAAATGTACTTTATGAACTTCAACTCGGTTTTACTAAATGTATTTCTTACTGTAAAAAAAGCCTCTAACACGTACAGTCCCAATATTACAATATGATAAATGAACTCACTCATGTCTGCATCTTCACAAGTTCCATCTCGTGAGCATGCGCAGTTGCCCATGGCGCCGCTGGGATCTCCTCCAGCCCAAAATGGCGCCTGCTGTCCACTCCGGTCATACCATGCACTGTAGATAGTACCACTTTTCAAGATGACGGAGCCCTTGCATTCGTATTTCATGTGCTGGGAACAACTGATTCCTTCCCTGTCCACATACGCAGCCATTTGCTCTATGCTTACTGAAAAAAGTTATGTTCCTCGTATCCTATACCGATATATATGCATCAGACCCTTGGCTCATTTACATGTTTATCCAAATACTTGGTAATTTGCTCCAACTGTATATATATCACATAAATATATCAGATTTGCTAGAACAGAAACCTTCTCGTACGCATTTTTCTTTGTCTTGATTAAAGCGTTCAAGTGCACCTTACAACACTTCAAACAACAACAAACAAAAGAAAAAAAAATTGTCCACATCTGAGCCAATTTTCAACTTCTGGCAAGGTACCATTTCCGCCACACCGATATAACAGAGACTATACTCACGTCCATATGACAGTGCAGTGGAGTAGGACTGAGCGTCTTTATAGCCGTCAACATGCGTCCTTGACTCCTGATCGTGGTGGAAAATCGCCGTGGCTGGAGACGTCGACATATTACAATGCACATTGAAAGCGCTCGCAGCCCCGGTGCCGTCTGGATCAACTGGATATAGGCCGCTCGTGCTGCTAATCTGTTGCCATGCTGAACATGAAGCTAATGGGACTGTAAAAAGTGTTGGTCTCTTTTAAGCATGCAGGAACAAGCAGAATGTCATAATCAAACTTTCGTTCCCTCCCAACCTCTTCCTCAAATCAAAAATGATAAATTGAGAATATTAAGTTAATAATGCAATGACTTCACGGCGAGTTTTACTCTGCTATTACACGCAGTAGTATGCAGTGAAAAAATAAAGCAATATAAAGACTTCCAAATTTCGACATATTTCCAACTAATCAGGGGTAGCAATTCTTTTAAATGGAATCATACATGTATGTACAGTATACTTAATTCGTATAATTCGTCGCCTTTTTAATGAAATTATGTTAATTACGTTAAGCAGTTGCAACTTGTAAAGGATGTGACTTTGCTAAAAGGTAAGTTTTAATTTATGAATATTACTAGTACTCGAATTTACGCGTGCCTTATTCAGATTACCCGGTTCCAAAGTTCCAGAGTCATTTAGAATCGACTGTAAATAAATCAACCACGTATATAAACATTAAGACTTACCAACTTCAGAATATAGATAGTCCCAGTCACCGTCCGCAACGAGACCTACACCATCAACATCGCCGTCAGCCTTGTCGTTCACTTCACATGTCTTGCTCCCGCTATGGTAGTTCACAGATCTACAGGCGGCAGGGGTGAGGCCAAGGCAGAGGAGAGTGCAACCCCCTACAGTATGTACTATGTGCTGTTTACCGCCACCAACGCCGTTCACCAGTCTAACACCAGGTTTTCGCCAGTATGTTGCATCTGTCACCGCGACTCCGTGATCCGGATAAAATGCAAGGCAGAGTGAAATTATTAAAACGTAATATTTCATATGCAGTTTCATTTTTTTTCTGGTTCACGTATTATTTCACAAAGTATTTCTCTAGTCTGTCTTTCTTATTTGCAACGCAGACATTTTAGTATCATTGGTGAAGTTGGTTGCAAAAAAAAAGAGAAGCAAGCATTAGCGTCACGCTACTTTATGACGGCAATGCCACAAAACTGCTTTATATTTTTACTTAAGTCTGCAATCCAGTTGAATTATTGATCTACTGTCGATTTTGTGCTAAAAGAAAAGGAATACATTTTAATTAAAAAAGCGAAACGTCTATAGGATGAAATATCATCCACACAATATCACACAATAAACCGGGGGAAAAGTCGAAGACAAGACATTTATAAATATGGAACGGCCTATTTATAGGTATCCCGTAGAAAACACACACATTTCACTTCCTGCTCTGGGAATAAAATGCATTTTTTCCGATCGAACGCTGAGACACAACTTATTTTTTAAAAATATTAACAAGGAAGTCCCTCCATTGTACTACTTCTTTTTGTGTAATCCGAATCTTAGCATATATTTGGTTTTCTTTTCTACCCTTGGGGTGTTTGCTGAAATTGAATAAAAACAATGTGGATGTCATGAAAATAGGAGCAACACTTAGAGGTCGATGTGAAATCCAAACATGATGGGAAGACTATAGATCATGATCATCAATAGATGAAGAAGGCCAAACACCAAGACGCTGTGAAAATCACCGTTCGTTGCTCTCAGTAGAAATAACATTTCTGATGGTGGATCGAGGGAGAAGGGAAGTTGGCCAAGTGCGCCTTATGGGTTAACTCCTCCCTTCCTCCCTCCATCCCTCCCACTCCCATTAAACTGTATGACTAAATGAACGAGACAAAAGCGGTCAGTATTACCCATATGCCTAACGAATTATAGTAACCCCCCTTAGCATAATGGAAGATCCACCGTGATTGCTATGGATAGGCAGATCGTCTTATGACTATGGGGAATGGGAATTGGAAGGAAACATAAGAGACTTCGAAAGCCTGAAGAGGCCCAATAGAACTGAAAGATTTGGGGGCAAAATGTCAGTGGTTTCTGTTTTTTCTACACACCGTTGTCCACCTTTTTATACACATGGAATGAATGTACTAATTAAACTTGTATGAATTTAGTTCGCTTTATTCAAGCGTGGGCCCGATATAGGGCATTACGTGTACGACTTATAATTAGTGCATAACGCAATCCAGTTCAGCTCGATACAACAGGCATAACCTGCAGTTCGTACAGTGACCAAAGTTTATGTTTCAGTAACCCCCTATCTAAATAAATATGCTGTTCTGGTGAAATACACCTGTAATGTACTGGAAATTTATTAAATCGCATGAATATTTTAAATTTTAAGTGACAGTTTTATGTTTTTCATATCTCTCAATGTTTCAACTTTGTATTCGTGCTTGCTGGTTTTATTTAATGAAAATGTTTCCTCTATTACAAGACACTCTCTTTCAAATTTCTATCAAATTACTGTTCATATTCATTTTAAACTGTAGCGGTTGTCCGCATGTTCATTTTTGTCATCGTTCTTTTTTTTTTTTTTTTTTTTTTGATTGCCTCAGTCTGAATACCAAGACAATAATAATGTGTTTGATTGTGTAGTATTTACTCAGGATTGATACTGTTCCTCATAACTTCTAAACTTCGCAAGTTCCTCCATTTGTTGATAAATATAATAGCACCTGATGCTAGGACGAACACACCAAAGCATGACGCAATAGCCAGAAACACTGCGAAGTAACTTCCTGTGACGTCACGAATATAACCTGAAGCATAATAGGATGTTCAATAAAAGAACATATGAAAAAAAAAAAAAACGATGTTCATTGTCAGGGACCACAGTAAATAAAATATTAATTACACTTTTTTTTCAATATTGACACACTCTGGTATCGTAAAACATCCTAATTATAAACATTTGGAGATCAAATTGAATAGAATAGGAAAACTGGAAATTCGTTTGATTAAAAGTGAGACAGCTCTTATAAAGCACCCTGACAACATGTAGCACATATGAAAAATTAATAATAATAATAATAACAATAATAATAATAATAATATTGCTGGAAATAACAACCTGTATTATAAACACATGTATATATATCTTATAATTACAACAGTCATCATGTACAGCCTGCGCGAGTTCGGTATAATAGGATGTTTTACCGTTAATGAGACTCTGTAACGTACAAATAGTGTAAAGGATACATGGTATGTTCCAAAGGACGGAAGTACATGTAGTAGTGAGCAAACGGATTAAGGTGTATTCAGATACACGCCCAGGACGGCCTTAATCTACCTGCCAAATACGGGCCTGTAGTTGCTCCAACGCCTGTACTGAACCGCAAAGTAAGGAATAACGCGTCAACGTTCTCTCCGTTCATGATTTCGTTGGCGACAGCATAGTAGCCGGCATTATATGGACCAAAAGCCAGACCTGAGACTAAAATATTGTTTCGATATTTGATAGATAATGTAAGGTAACAGGAAAATCCTCCATAGGATAATTCCCCCCCCCCCCAAATATATATTTATGTACAAATAAAAAGAAAAGAGTATAATGTTCAAATCTTTTCATCCATTTAATTGATATTTCTTAGTGTGATGATGCAACTCGAGGATAGAGAATGCTATTTTCATTTAACAAATTATTTTAAATTTGATCAGGTAAAGGTGGGGTAAACAGATGATCTCACTCTCAGGTAACCCCTTGTTGAATTATCTGTTACCTTTAATTGCTTCGTTACTCCCTCCTTGATTTAGTAAGCCTTGAATCAAGGTGCATCTCTCGGGAGAGGTGGGGTAAACAGATTCCCGCTTATCTACAGTAGGTATCCCTTTGACTATCTGTCACTTTGTATTGCTTGACTACTACCTACCTACCCACTACCCATTACTGCACACTGAAAATATTCTTAGAATATCTGTTTACCTGTTCATTTGTTTTCCCCACCTTTACATGGAGGATAGGTGGTTATGTTTCTGTACTTGTACTCAACGAAAATGAATTTGTTATAAAGTAATTTGTTTAATGATGAAGTTGTACTATCACACTAAAAACATTAATAAATTTGATGAAATCTTTTGAACTTAACAATAATTTACATTTGTATATAAATATATCTTTCTTGGGGGGGGGAGCGACCGGGGGATTGTCCGGGGGGAATTGTCCTAGAATCATAATGAAATTAAGGTAACAGACCTTCAAATCATACTGTAAAATCCAAAAGACATTGATAAAAACTTTACCAGCTAGAACCCTATTAAAATTTCTACTTAATTTTGAAATTTTATTAACAGTAGTAATCATTCGAACAAAACCCTGCTGTGTAAACATACATTAATATGAATTACTGTTTGTTTCCTAATTAACATTTCGATGAATAAAGTATTAAATTATTACAGATAAAGTGACATAACCCACAAAGATAAGAAAGAAAAGAACATGGTGGACCAACCCGTTCATAAACCTCATTTTAAAATAAAAGAATACTTACCGGCACTGTATATAAACGCACCAGTTAATGATGTCGAATATGCCGCCATGATATTATTAATTGCGAGCAAAGCTGCTGCCACCAAGTTCACCACCAGTAACTTCCCTTTCAGATAGTCTCCGACCCAGGAGAAAAACAATTGTCCAACCATGCCCATGATTCCTAGGACTGCACGAAAACGAAGTAGATACTCCAGCGCAGTAGACTACTACAATCATACTGCAAACATGCTTCAAATCTGCTTCGATGTGGGAGCTAATTAGCATCTTTGAAACATGCTTCTATCATGCTGCTAATCTACTGCATTTATGCTCCTCCTCTGTACAACCCTATGTAATTTTTGAAGTAGAATTGCAGTAGGCTATACTGCATTTCTACTGCAAATATGCTCCACACCACTACTGCGTTACTGCTTCTTTGCTACTTCGATACTACTGCATTTTCTTGCGGGGGGCCGCATGCATGTTATCACGTATTCTGCTTCTGATTCTTTATATCCAAGGTCGGTCATGTGTTTTGGCTGAAAAGAAAGTAGTAACAAAGAACATACACGGTATGTTTGACTTATACTGGGGTATATCACATTTTATTTGTATTGATATTTGTTTATACATTTCTTAATATTCATTCATTTATTCATTTTCTTTTACACTTTAACTATTTGACTACTTTTATCTATAATAATAATAATAATAACAATAATAATAATAATAATGTTTATGTGAATTTTGGCTCAACTAGATGTATATATATAATGAACGTATTTCAACGTTTTTCAATCAACTGGGGTCTACAACTTAATTAATATAAAGCTACTTTATATCGTAGGTAATGAGACATAAATTGTATAAAAGATGTGTCAACTGTCATGAACTTTTTGTACATAATTCCACATGATTAAGTTACCTGAATAACTTAAAACTCATAAGCATAAACCTGCTACACATAAGGCGACCCAATGAGGTCATGCATGCACGTTTACTCAGTTTCTGTCTCATATGACGTGACTGAAAAATTTACAAACACAGAGCTTGGGTTTTGAAAAAATAACTGAATACATGTTGCCGTAACAGCTCTTACTAAAATGATCTTGGATAAATCTATTGTAAATCAGAGTAAAGGTACAAGCCTGTGCTACAGGAGGACCCAGTAAAGTTCGTGTACTTTCAGGAAGAACCGTTTTCTGTTGTATGACATATGACAGTGAATTTTATAAACACGTGGCTTGGAATTTCTAAAAAAAATTCTGTACAGAAGTCATGTTGAAGATGAGCAAAGTTTTACGACGAAGTTTCAAAATTATAAGTAGTAAAGGGCTTTACTATTTTTTCGTGCCGAAATCAACTTTACCAACTTCAACAATGATAAAGAAAATGACAAAGTTAAATTTTGTAAGATGTTAACTTCCACAAATGTTGCTGTGCCAGTTTGTATTAGGTTGAAAATACAAATGAAGCGAGTAGATATGTCGAATTATTGCAATCTAACCCGAACAGATGCCTGCATACAATTTCAAATAGTATTTTCAAAAGAAATACCATAGGGTTTCGTTCTTTATTTCCATTCGTTTCTTTATTTCATTTCATTACAAAATATAGGGAGGTACAAATAGGTCAAGATTACGACAAGAAATTGGGAGAAAGTGCAGTTTTAAAACTTTTTTGGCTGATCGAGAGAATAATATTGGTTATTTTCTGGCATGTTGATTTTATTTCAGCTATGTAAGAAACTGATAGGAATGGAATGTTTATTGATCATAAAGAACCTTAACATACAAGGTACAGATCATCGATAGTGTACAAGCAAATATAAAATGGTCACAGAAATACAATACTAGATATNAGTAAAGGGCTTTACTATTTTTTCGTGCCGAAATCAACTTTACCAACTTCAACAATGATAAAGAAAATGACAAAGTTAAATTTTGTAAGATGTTAACTTCCACAAATGTTGCTGTGCCAGTTTGTATTAGGTTGAAAATACAAATGAAGCGAGTAGATATGTCGAATTATTGCAATCTAACCCGAACAGATGCCTGCATACAATTTCAAATAGTACAGGTATTTTCAAAAGAAATACCATAGGGTTTCGTTCTTTATTTCCATTCGTTTCTTTATTTCATTTCATTACAAAATATAGGGAGGTACAAATAGGTCAAGATTACGACAAGAAATTGGGAGAAAGTGCAGTTTTAAAACTTTTTTGGCTGATCGAGAGAATAATATTGGTTACTTTCTGGCATGTTGATTTTATTTCAGCTATGTAAGAAACTGATAGTGATATTATCTTTAGAAAAGCATACATCATATTTGAATATGTATGAAAGGCAGTCTTTAGGTACACGCAGAAGAAGATTCTTACCTAGCTCTGCAAGAGACGCCGCCGGGAAATCTTCATCCTGCTGAAAGCACAAGATCATTGTCCCCCAAGATGTTTCAATTCCTGCAGAGAGCACGAATAAAGGAATAGATATTCCAAGCACGACCCGACCCCTGTACAGACCAGAGAATACCATTGCTCTCCAATATGTCCAGGTCCCCAATGTTGGGGCTGAGGAGGTTCACACGGTCTCCAGAAATCGGTCAGAAATACTCAGAAAAATCTTGATATGCTTCCACTAAGTAAGGCTGAAAATTGTCATATAGTTCTTGGTTGGGCAGTATCCCTGTCCGGTTACCAAAATAAAGTTGAGAAAATCCAAAAGACAGTAAAAGTACCTATGTCATCCACCTAAATTCGCTCATATGCTCCGCCCATGGCACAGGTGAACTAGACAGGAAAATTTGCGCCTGTGGGCGACAGGGCTTTGGAATCACTGGAGTGTATGTCTCTTATATAATAACAAGGTAGCAAAATCGCTTGCATTAAAAGAAGTGCTGCTGTTTGTAGACAAAAAACTAGGCCAAGTGTTCCCTTTTATTATAAATGTTATTGTTGTCGCTTACGACAACAAGTTGCGATTACGGTCGTATTACTAGTCATCTTTTTGCCCCTCCCCTCTCACAAATACATATGCATATATATAACAAAATGCATATGGAGGTGTGCGATTTCTAAAGTCCATTAACAATGATGCCCCCCTCTCACAAATACATATGCATATAACAAAATGGAGGTGTGCGATTTCTAAAGTCCATTAACAATGAACTACGAATGAGAAATATAAATAACTCTGCAGAGATACCGGAACTTACATTTAGCAAGCCGATATATCAGCACTTGACAACAATTGGTCGAAATTTAATTAATATTAATTGCAAAGAGAAGATGCTTGGTGTGTCCTGCATATGCAATTCAGGGCACGTACATTTAATAACTAACAATGAAAGAACATCGTCCACTTTTATATACATGTGCGAGTGCAGACCCGAAGCCAGGGGGTTCAGGGGGTTCGAAAGAACCGCCCTTTTTACTGGGAAAAGGTCCACTCTNCATGACCTCTGACCTACATCACGTGGCTTATTACATCATTACATCACATTACTTCTTTTCTTTTTTTTTTTTTTTAAATTTGAATATTATGACAGAACAACACATAACATATATACAATAAATGTAATAAACAATAACACAAAATGCATATAATACTAAATGTCAATTGGATTCATAAAATTGTCAACTTTAACTTTAATTCTTAATGAAAACGTTTGAAAAAACTACAGTTTCTCGTTATTTCTCTCCTCGTGGAATCATCTCTCGCAGTAATCATTGTTCCCTTTTTACGACATATTGTAAGTGGTGTGGATTCATATGGTGTTTGGGATTTATTGCATTTGGTGTTCTTCAAGAGAACTGTATCACCCACTGTTAACGTAGATTTCTTAACATTTGTTTTACGATCGGCATAGTATTTCATCACTTTCTTGCTGTTTTGGTCATTACGCCTGATTTTAGAATCAGTGTTTGGTGTTTGAGGCACATGTGGAAGTTTACAGCCGATATCCCTTCCGAAAAGAGCGGTTGCGGGAGGAATACCAGTGGAAGTATGTGGCGTTGTTCTGTAATCAAGGAGAAAATCATTCATGGCTTGTTTCCAGTTGCGCTTTGTTGCGATGGCGCCCTTGATAGACTTTTTTAAAGGGCCCATAAAACGCTCTGTTACTCCATTTGCCTGAGGCCACAGTGGTGTTATCTTTCGGTGTTTAAATCCTGTTTTCTCGGCATAATCCGCAAAGTCATTTCCATTGAATGGAGGCCCATTATCCGTTTTTAATACCGATGGTATGCCGAACTCCGCAAATACTTTATCCAACCGTGGGATAACACTCTGTGCTGAAGTCGAGGTCAAAATTTCAACAATGACGTATCGTGTGTATTCATCAGTTATCACTAAAAGTTTGTGACCACTCGGTCCTTCTCCAAAATCAGCACTAACTTCTGTCCAAGGAGCGATTGGAAGATCTGTCATGCGAAGCGGCTCTCGCGTGATTATCTTCGTTGAAATTTGACAGTGTTTACACGATTTCACTGTGTCTTCGACAAGTTTATGCATTCTAGGAAACCACACCTTCTCGCGTAGTAAAGCAACAGTTTTTACAATCCCTTGATGTCCGCTATGTGCAATACTCACGGCATGGCTATATAAACTTTCCGGCAAAACTATTTGTCGTCCTTTCAGAATTATTCCGTCAGGGTTTGAGATAGAAAGCTCCGAACGACACTGATAAATGTTTTGGAAAATACTGAAATTCCCTTGTGGAGTCCAGTCATTTGTGACCATAGCATTTTTCACCGCTGCAAGTGTAACATCCTTTTCGGTTTCCTCTTTCACCATTTCAAGGNGGCATGGCTATATAAACTTTCCGGCAAAACTATTTGTCGTCCTTTCAGAATTATTCCGTCAGGATTTGAGATAGAAAGCTCCGAACGACACTGATAAATGTTTTGGAAAATACTGAAATTCCCTTGTGGAGTCCAGTCATCTGTGACCATAGCATTTTTCACCGCTGCAAGTGTCACATCCTTTTCGGTTTCCTCTTTCACCATTTCAAGGGTCATTGCTTTTGGTTTCGAAGTACAGGCTAGATAATAGTGGGGAAGATGCAAGAGACCCTGCAAGCAGTGGAAGCAGGTTATGCTGAACTACTGTTTAAAACCACAGATATGAAAAGAAATGACACAAAAACAAATGATCTTCTGGCCAGTCAAATAAATACTCTGAGTGAAAATGTGGGACACTTATCAGTTAAGTCAGCCAGTGACCACCAGGAATTGTTGAGACTCTTAACACAGCTTTCAGACAAATTAACTAAGTTAACGGAAGAAGTGGATAATATGCGCCAACAAAAACAAGCCCCAAAATAACTGAACATTGCTGTTGATAAAAGCACACAGAGTGAGACCAGTGAACCAGCTGAAGACAAAGGCACTCAGTGTGAACTCACTGTGACTGCAAACCAAAGCACACAGTGTACTCAGTGCGAGGACAAAGGACTTCCCCTAATTACAGATAACAGGGAGATACAGCCCCAGGACTCTGCACCGCCCACACTTTCCACCATCCTAACACCATCAACAATTGCTATGGAGATGTTACAACCCACCTCACAATTAACTTCTGAAGAAAAGAGAAGTGTTATTCATTCCACTCCAGTGGAGGAGCCCACGGAAAAAAGCACAAAGGAAAACACAAAACATCCACACCCACCTTCCGCAAATGCTGATCATGAACCTGGACAATTGACACATGTGGAACCAGCACAAAACATACCTGTGCTACCTGATGAAAAAGAGCTGTCACAAGAGAGAGTACTGATAAACTCAAGCGAAAACACAGTTAGTCATGAGAATATTGTAATAGCAAGTTCCATTGGGAAAGGACTATCGGCCAATAGACTCTTTCCACGCACAAGAAGTAAATGCTTTGTACTAAGTGGGAAGAAAATCACAGATGCAATGGAATTAATCAGAGAAAAAGATTTCGGCAAGCCTAAGACAATCACTGTAATCATGGGATCAAACAACATCAGTGAAGGGCAACACCCACAAAGTGTTGCTGACCAAACAATGACCCTTTTAGACAGCATTGAACAAAAATACCCAGAAACTCAAATTATCCTTAGCAACATCTTGCCGAGATGGGGAAACCACAATTTCAACAGAGCTGCTGTACAAACCAACAGGCAAGTACAGCAACTCTGCCGCTCACATACCAAGGTCCAATACATGGACAACATCAACCTCACCGGCAGAAGGGAACTGTTCAAATGGGATGGTGTCCACCTCACCCCACGTGGGACCAGTACTCTAGCGCGCAACATAAAGGATGCCACCAGGCAACCAAATCCACTTCACACAGCACCAACAAGTAGCCACAGCCCCAGTGCTACTAAAGCCCATCAGCAACAACACCATGGGGATCATCGCAAATGGAAACATTCACCTCATCAGTGGAACCCACCCAACATCAAGGGTAACTCTATTGAGATTGAATTGAAACTCCTACGTGAGTGTTTGAGCAAACTGGAAACTAAAATTCGCTAAATGACAAACAGAAAGTCTGCCTTGAAACACAACAATAGTAACACAGGACTGTTTACACCAATTTAAAGCCAAGTAGGTGTCTTTAGTACAATAAGAGAAGCCAAAATGTAAGTACGCCTGTTTTTTTTTTTTTTTTTTTTTTTTTTTTAACAGATAAAATCATGCTGCATGCTGTACATAATTTTCAGATGTGCATTATATAAACTGTATCACAGTACATGTTATCTACAATTACTTAGTTTATAAATGAAGTTCAATCTTTTTCCATATTTTATCATGGCAATATGAATATAGTTAGTAAATGAAAAGCACTGTAACAGTGTAGTATGGAAGATACCATATCATATCAGTGATGGATAATTTACTGAGTGTGGAGAGGTACAAGCATATATTTATCTATTTATTTAAAGGTTGATAACATGATTAAGAAGAGAAACTGCCAAAAGTTATATCTTGTTATAAAAAGTATAATAATTTTATGGTTATATATTGTATGTTAGGTGCTTAAGGTAATAGTTTCACTGTATGAAAGAATATACGACAGTTTTGTCATGGAAGACATGTTACGTATAGGTATGCGCAACATAAGAGGTCTAGCAAACAAGCTTAATGATGAAAACTTTATCTCCACTGTGGAAAGTTATGATATTTTTGTATGTGTGGAAACTTTTTCAACTGAAAGGTCAAAAGTCGTCTTGCCTACTGGCTCACATGCCCACTTCCTTAAAGTTAGAAGAAAAAAGAAAGTTAGAGGTAGACCTTCAGGTGGAATTGTGATATACTATAAGAAAGAGTTCCGAGATGCAATCAAGATGTTTAATAGTAAGAGTGAGAACTTGTTGTGGATTAGGCTGTCTGGTAAACATTTTGGACTGCAAAATGATATATTTCTCTGTGCAGTATACATAAAACCAAGCATTTCTCCATCTGATGAAGCAACTTTTGATATACTAGAGGAAGAAATTGCACAGTTTAAAGCCCTGGGCTCAGTTTGCTTGTTAGGTGACTTTAATGCCAGAACAGGGATGTTGCAAGACTTTGTGAAAGATGATAATATGATTGGTCCTATGCCTGACAGCCGCATCAGTGACAGGAACTTAAAGCCTAGAAATAACCTAGACAGTGTGGTGAATCCCCAGGGAAGAACCCTACTAGAACTGTGCATTAGTAGTAACTTGTGTATTCTAAATGGTAGAATACGAGGCAATTCTTTAGGATATTTCACCTGTTACAACACAAAGGGTTGCAGCACAGTAGATTACGCTATTGTTAGTGATGGGCTTTTGAGCAAAATCAAATATTTTACAGTACATCCAATAGATTACTTATCAGATCACTGCAGGTTAGATCTGACATTACAAATAACAGGTTTCAAACAGTCTGCACAAACACAGCAAGTAAAGGGATTCAGTGACCGCTACATTTGGGAGTCAAACTCACGTGAAAAGTTCATAGAGGCCCTAGAAAATGAGACAATGATGAATGACATTTGCTCCCTGCAACTTACCAATTTCCCTGCTACAAAAGAAGGTGTGCACAATGCATGCAATTCACTTACAAACATCTTGGAAAAGGCTGCTAAATCATCCTTGCGTATTAAGAAGCGAACTGAAAATAAGCCTAAAAAAAAGACCTAATAGAACGAGAAAACAACCGTGGTTTGACGGCACTTGTGCTGAAATACGATGAAATGTAAAGTACCTAGGCAAACTTCTTCAAAATAACCCAAAAAATAACTTCATTTCATGCACATACCATGAAGTTGCAAAAAAGTATAAACAAGTAATTAAACAAAAGAAACATAACCACAAAAATGCACTCTTAAATGACCTGTTAAACCTTGAAGAAAATAACCCCAAGGCATTTTGGCAAACCCTTAAAAAACTAAACCATGATAAAGAACAGCAAAACTTAATTAGCCCAGATACATGGTTTAGCCACTTCTACCATTTGTGTGGGATCCCTCCTGAAGGTGACCATGCCTTAGATAATGAAATTAAATCTTATGAAAGCCTACCAGGTGAAGCAGTACTTGACAAACCTATTACAGTGAAAGAGGTTAAAAATGCCATTAAATATCTAAAAAATGGGAAATCACCTGGGGAAGACAAGGTGAGAAATGAAATGTTGAAAGCTGGAGCACAGTATTTTGCAGTTGTGCTCACAAAACTATTTAACATGGTGCTAAATACATCTGAAATCCCTGAATCTTGGAACCTAGGAATTATAATCCCGCTTTTTAAATCAGGAGAACATATGAACCCTGAAAACTATAGAGGCCTCTGCATAACTAGTTGCTTAGGGAAATTATTTAATTCAGTTTTAGCACACAGGCTCATCCAACATATTAACAATGAAAACAAATTAAGTGAAGAGCAAGCAGGCTTCAGGCCAGGTTATAGAACAATAGATCATATCTTTACTTTGAAATCACTAGTCAACAGGTATCTCAATCAAAACAAAAAGCTGTATGCCTGTTTCATTGACATGAGAAAAGCCTTTGATTCAGTATGGCACAAGGGACTATTACTGAAATTACTTAAACTCGGGATTAGGGGGAAATTCTACCGTGTCATAAAAAGCATGTATAGTAACACCAGATTAGGCATCTCGGTAGGTTTAGGTTACACTACCCCATTTCTATCAAGATTAGGATTCCGCCAAGGAGATAACCTTAGTCCCACTCTCTTTAATTTATACATGGATGACCTCAAGGAGGCTTTCCTTTCTTGTAACCAGCCCGGTGCAATTAATGGACTGAATCACATCTTGTATGCTGACGACCTTGTCCTAATATCGGCATCCAGAGATGGTCTACAAAATAAACTAACGACACTGCAAGCTTACTGTAAAAAGTGGAAACTAAACATAAATGAAAAAAAGTCCAAGATCATGATATTTAATAAAAAAGGAAAATTAGACTCTGCAACATCATTTACAATAAATAATATAGCCATTGAATCAGTAAAAGAGTACAATTATCTGGTTTAACCTTTACAAATACAGGTTCAATGAAAAAAGCAATTGAAAATTTAAAGAAAAAGGCTCTAAAAGCAACTTTTGCTCTTAAAACAGCCCTGTCCTCAAACAAGATAACATCTCCCACACTCAACTTAAAACTTTTTGACAAAACCATCAAGCCCATCTTACTATATGGGTGTGAAGTTTGGTCTGAAGAAATATTCAAGGAAAAACAAATGTCACTTACAAAACTAAATAAATTTCCTTTTGAACAAT
>NW_019775413.1:706877-718517 GCF_001039355.2 Lingula anatina | reverse complement strand
GTGTGTGTGTGTGTGTTTGTGTGTGTGTGTGTGTGTGTGTGTGTGAGAGAGAGAGAGAGAGAGAGAGAGAGAGAGAGAGAGAGAGAGACTAGGGGTGGGGTGTACGTACGTCGCATAAATTGCTCAGGCTGTATTAATTTTTTATCAAATTAGTTCAAGTTATTGTTCAATTTCCAGAGGCCCATACGCAGATGAAAATAACGGCATTTATCAGTCTAATATAAGTGATTTTCTGTCAGGCTGCATTGCAGTAATTTTTCACTACCACATTTGTTCAAAGCTTTTCCAGAAACACAAAAATACATACAGAACGTCTTCCAAGAACTGCGACAAGATTTATGTGTATTCGCCAGCTGTTTTCTCTCCCGAAAAAGTATATATTTACTTATTATAGGCCCTGCGCTTAAAGAAAGCAACAATACATAACCTAGAATGATGAATTTGAAACTGGTGGCTTTATAACCCAAATGTCAATCTTCGTAACCTTTCTTATCTTTCAGGGCAAAGTCCAACAATAAACTACGAGCTTGATACAAACATTGAAATGTGCAGCCCCAAAAAACGTCGATTTCTTTACCATGGCGTCACGGTTGCTAGGGTGTCGATTTCGGTCTCACAACAAGCCGGTTCAGCTCGATGTAGTGTGTTATCACGTCGATTCTCATAAATCAGGATCGTCCATTAACGAGTCTATTGATATGTTTGCCGACCGATTAGTTACCGCTTTCTTCAGTGTATAGCCTCTTCAGAATGTCAACGGTCTTTGATAGTTCATTAGCGATACGAGGGAATGTTGCTTTTCTTGCACTGGTCTTACCGTTTCATAACCAACTCCCGTCTGCTTGCATAATCGATACTACGGTAGAAAAAACACCTCATAATTTCCAAGATGCATTCTTTGCTTACACAGAATGACGTAAACTGTTCTATGAAGTATTAATTGCTAAAGATGGATGAAAGAAATTAATTACACTTTTCCTCTTAGATTCCGCCTGCGGTACCGGGTATTTGAAAATACGACGTGCCTTTTGTTTTCAGAACCATGTCATTCGGGATGATCGTGGCTGAGTAACAAGCTGTGAAGTATTGAAATGTACAGACAAAAATAATTCATATACACACCAACGCAAAATATATTTGTGTGTTAGTTTATCGATGTATACATAATGTCATCTTTATTATATTCAATGATATTTCAGAATGTGGTCAACAGGGATGCACAGATTAACTCCATGATTGATATGTTGCTGGTCAGAGTGACCGCCGCCTTCCATAAATTCTGTGATGTCCTACAAGTGACTGGTCACCACCTATTGGCTGACCACTTGCGAAATGGTGAGTTTGTGGTCTGAGAGAGAGAGAGAGAGAGAGAGAGAGAGAAGTATCTTCTCATTTTAAAGAATTATCATATTACTCATAACATTTCATATTGACCAAATATTGTTGGGCGAAAACTAATATAACATTTGGTTGTAATTTATAGACGATTATTTTTTATTCGAAATATTTTATTTGCTTGAGAGAGGGAGCCTCAGAGAGAGTCTAGATACACCAGCTTTACTATCGACTCGAGAGAGATCAATTTTAAAACTGTTGTGATTTTCCAGAGGCTTTAAGTGCCAGTGAAAGCAAGGACTTCCCGGGAGGTGAGACACCTGAACCCGACGTCTTCCGTAGATTTCCTTCCTTGAATAAGGCACTTTCAGATGTAGAGAAGCAGGTTCTAGACGGCTATATCAAAGAGAGGGTAAGGTTCACACACAATATCACTTCAGTATTTTTCACAGCCAAGGAAGTCTGAGGACTCATTGAGAAGCGTACATTTACTCTTCTTTTCTTTCTTCTGCTTCTTCTAGATAGCAATATCCACCGCAGGTTGTATTAGGTCTGGACATTATTCTTGCTTGAACAGTAGTTCAGCAACTTAAGAGCGCACAAAAATTATATTTTATGTATTGAATGTGTATAAAGGACCGGGTGGGGGGCAATTTACAGTAGAACTAACTTAAAACGTTCGTTATACTGGACCGGGAGTTTCAGATTCAGTGCAAGTGCCCGCGGTGATACATGCATACATGTACAAGGTCTATTAGATTTTACATAGCGAAATAATAATAACGTAATATAAAAATAAAAACAATGCGGATCTAATACCGCTAGAAATAGGGTACCAGACGACAAAACCTTAAGGTTAAGCCAAGTTTAATCAATCATTTTCCAAAGACATGTGTATCTTGTTCATCTTTATTCCAGGAACGTGAAGCAGCCCTGACCGCACTATGGAAGGGTCAAAGCCGCGAGAAACAGATTGCGTTAGATGCGAAACAGAAGCAAATGGAGGAATCCTGGGAACACATGGAGGTGATGCAGAAGAAAGACGTGCTGATCCACCGCCTTGAAGACGAGTGTCAGAAGGCGCAAGAAGCCCTCCAAGAAAAAACAGCGGAGTACATGAAGCTGCTTAGGAACGCAGAAGAAGCAAAAGAGAAGCATAAACTCCAACTAGACACACAAATGAACTTTAACTCCGCCAACGACAGCACGCTGCGTCGTCTGCAGGAGCGGATCACGGAGATGGAGACCGCTCTCAACGACATGGACGCTTACATGGAGGAAAAACTCCGAAAGGTGGAGCCACCGACTGAAGAGGCTCCTCTTGACATCCAGCACCTGGACAACAAACAGGTGAGGGAGAAGAGGGTCAAATCGTTCTTAGACCACTTTGACCGCCTTTACCTGATCAGTCGGAAGTACGAGGACGCTCTCCAGGAGAGACAAGACGTGCTGAAGCTTTTCGCCATCGAGGCAGACTCAAAACCGTTCTATGCACACATGCGTAACTTCCATGACAGCAATTCCGACCGTCTGGCGCGGCTCTTCAAGGAGCTGGAGCACCGCGAGACGAGGATCTCAGAGGTGCAAGACGAGGTGGCCAAGGTGCAGGGAGAAAAAGCGGACCTAGAGAAGACGATCGAAGACCTGAACGCCCAACTTGCAGAAAGAGACAAGCAGATCCGAGACCTGAAGAAAGAGATACAGGTCCTCCGTTCACACTCTCTCACTGGGAAGTCGGCAAAGAATACCTCTCCGCGAACCATTGAGCCCGGGTACGTTCCAAGCGGGCACCGCCAGCGTGCGGACAGCTACGAGGACCCGCACCACCAGCCCTCCCTCACCCCATGGGGAAAGACACCCACCAACAACGGCCTGATAGACATGCACGATGACCACCCCCTCACCAAGCCACCAAAATTCCTCACGCCGCTGCCTCACGGGGACAGTTCCCAGGGAAGTCCCCACGGGATATCCCCGAGGCACAACCGCGTCGAGACCCTGGCTATGAAGTCTGCGACCACCAAGGGCGCCATCATGCGGCCGTCAGGGAAACCTCTCTCGCCTAACAGCGCCAACGTTGTAAACCTTAGTATACCTCAGCACCAACTTCTAACAGGGGGAATCACTAGGAAAAAGAGGTTCTAAGAAAAAAATGTGGCTATTTGTTTATTAATTAATTAATTGATTAATTAATTAATTTAATTTTTTTTTGGGGGGGGGGGGTATGAGTGATACGTATTTCATATTGATCTGAACATGGTCGGTTGACATTTTTCATCATTTACCATTCTGTGGCCATTAAGTTTTATAATCCGTATCGTGATTAATTCTGAATTGCAACTGACCGAATTATCGGTCACAAAGCTAAGGCCAACACTTTTGTGAACCCGGTCGCATGGAAATGAATCGTGCGTATAAAAAAATTACACAAAAATACCCGGGAAGATGGTGCCGTAAAAATAGATGTACATATCTTACTGTAAGAAGCTTTTGCTGCTGTATGCTAAAATCTATAAAGCTTTATATTTATACATTTGTATTATACAAATTACTAAATTTGCACTGAATATACATATATCGCTGTTATATAGAAGTGTATTTTCTAAGAAATGTTTTATACACTGACTCCGTCCGGATATCAGACTATATTTTGTCACAAGTGTGTTGTTTTCACACGTATAGTATATCGGTTTTACACAGATATTTGTGTATCTTAGGTTGTGTGCGTCGTTAGAAATGTCTATAATAACTTTTCACATTGTTAAATCGTATCGTTCTATCTGTAGCGCTATGTTTTAAGAAACTGACAGCTTTTAAATTATTGTTAAAACAGCCCTACTATATTACAATACCACCTAAGCGGAACCCTACGCTCGCCACGGGATTAATTTTTGTTGGTATACATGTACATACTAGGCCTGATTTCCATGAGTATGCTTCATGTTGCAAATAATAGGAAGCAAACCGCTAAAAGCGAGCTAAGTCCTCCTCACTAAAATAAGGGGCCATTGTAGCTGTTCCAGCATTTACAAGACGATCATTGAAGCGATTTTGTAACTGTAGAACGCTTTCCGGGGAGGAGCAGTCTATCTCAAAACATACCGCTGCAGATGGGTTGAAAATATATGCCGTGCAGCCTAAGAGGCCTGTACAGTACAGGCGTACGTGTATACGTCAATATATGTGCCATGTCCATGACTAATGACTAATTGTGATACAAAGTTGCCATGTGATGCTCAAAGTGTGGTGCTCATTTTATGGTCCATGATATGTGTATTCATGACAACAAGTTACAACTTGCGTATGAATTTCTCAACTTTTACAAACCGTGTGTAGGATTTTGTTTTAGTCTAGATATCTACGTGTTTGAAATTTTCAGATTAAATATCGGAAAAAGGTAGAGTTTTTTTTCCTTAAATAAGTTTCACAGCAAAACTTGTTTCATTTGTTTAAGTTCTTAGTCGTTTTGAAATAGAGTCAGGTTTCTCAGGACAATTTCAAATAGTTTGTCTTGGCATGTGACTATGTTGCTGTCACCTATCAGTCACATGCATATTTGATCGAGATCAAGGCGAAAATGTTTTTGTTTTTTTCTTAAAATATTGATTGTGAACAGAATGTCTTCATTAATCTTTTTACAGTAAATTTACATTTTAATCAATATACACTGTTTTACTGATTCAAAACTGCTAGATTCGAAAGATACATCGGAACTTTTATTGTTCTGAATCAACCGAAATCTGGCATCACCTGTACTTTTGCGTGAGCACCAACGGAATAAAAATATTTATTTAGAAAAGAAAGCTTCCATCTTCATCATTACTTAATATCTAACCACTTATATATCACAAAAACTCAACTGTTAACGAAACTGCCTTTATTTCCAAAGTTATGGACTTTCTGTCATTTAGAAAATAAAGCATTTCTCCTTAAAACTCTATCATTGAGAAACAAGTTCAAGGCAGAGAAGAATCTAAATTTAGAATTCATAGACGCTGACTTATACTCAAAGCAAAGTTGTTTCCTTTTGTGCAATTTCATCAGTAACATTACTTTCACAACTCATTACTAAATAAAACAACAGAGCAAAAAAAAATGTTACGAATGCGCACAGAAGCACAGAGGTGGCATGCACCCGACCTCTGCTGCCATCTATCGTTCATAATCAACCGATAATCGCGTCGTTGAGAGGAGGACCGAATATCTCCGGCTTCGTCCCGCAGGCAGCTGGATGTCCACACTGCGTGCATTGGTTGCGGTGTGTCTTACCGCAGGGGCAGCCTAGGTTCTGGCAGCAGGCGCAGTCAGGGCGTTTGGTGTCCCAGACGCAGGGGCAGCCGGTGAATGTGGCGGTCCAACCGTCTATGCCGAAGTCGGTAGAGGGTTTAACTGCATGGGGTATAAAATAAGTTTTATGATTACTTACAACTTATCCTTCCAATACCAAATCAAATGCTCTGACTTGTCATTTAACTCGACCCCCTTCCCCGATTTAATATTATGGCACGTGATACAGTTATGATAAGATGATTTGTATCCATATTGAAAATTATTATTGCTATTTAGGCAAAATTGAGATTACGAATACTCTAATACTCTATCATCATTTTGTTCAACGGTCCTGCAATACATAACAAATTTAAAGTGCCTGCAAAGTAAAATTATTTGCAACAGACATAACTTAAGAAATTAAATAATAAAGATGTATAAGTAACTAAGTAAGTACATGTTGGAAAATAAATAAATAAATAAATAAATAAATAAACGCTCCCTGTGAAGGTCTTATACCTGTTCCACAGGTGAATTCTTCCCCACATTTAACACAGTGATACTTGGAACTCGTGGGACACTGGCATCCTCCCAGCTCACAGCACGCGCAGTCCCTCTTACTTTGGTCGAAGTAACAACTGCAGCCCGTCTCAGCCCTTTTTAATAAAGAAAAAAATCACGGGGTGTTAATATACCGTATAGAGAGACTTGAATCCAAATAATCTACAAACCTTTTTTTTTAAATCTTCTACCCTTCCTCAGTCCGTACATATCATGCATGTACAACACTAACTTAGGACCAAAATTACAATTATCTTAAATATACCTTTTGGAACGCATTTTCCTCTTTTGATCTTAACTGAAACTCACATGAACATGGTGCTAACTCCAATTTTTGAGTAAGTCGAACAAATGTCTTAGCTCTAAAGTGAAGTGAAGCAGTCTACTAGTTAGTATTTAATCCGTGTGGTACCAGCAGTACCATGTAACACTTTATACATACTCCAATATGCCCGCGGTACTCACTTTGTCCATATGTCCCATCTCATCTTGTTTTCACCCCCGTACTTGGCCCAGTGGAGGGGGAAGGGCGTGGCCTTGGGGGTGGCTGGCCGGGGTGTGGTGCTGGCAGCCATGATTTGCGGGGGTGGCTGGGTGGGTACTGAAACTGATCAACCATCGATGGTTAATGCATATATGTAAGTGTTCTGTACTAAGATGAAAATATACAGTGGAGAAAGAAAAGAGGAAATGTATGCTGATTATTTGTAATTTTTATTTGCAGGTAAAATTCAGTTTGACTTGTGCGCTATATTCCATATCTAATTCATGAAAGCAACCATATGCAAGGGTCAAAGTAAATGAGAGAATATATTTTACTCTTGAGACTCCTGCAAACCGCACCCTACCTTACCTTGTGTCCACTTGGTGGCGCTGATGGCCGGAAGGCACACATTGTTTGTGTCAGTCGGGTCATGGTCTCCAGCACTGTAACATTTACCACTGATGTGACAAGAGTTTGCCTACAATGTGAAATTACATACAAGTTGATAATGCTTAATCTACGATGTAAAAGAGATGTAAGTAAAATGCATCCCTGCAATGGCCATTGCTAAGATATGCAGGGAACAAATCACTCCCAAACGAAGACACATTTACACTGTTAACTGCTCACGCCTAATGTACCGCAACATAGGCCCCATTCAGAATGGGTGATCCGAGTAATTATAATCCGTGGGGAGGCGGGGAGACCATCATGAATCAGCGGCATCGCTTCTGAACTGTGGTCAGTCATATGTAGTCGGCGGATCAGTAAATACTCGGATCATCCATTCCGAATGGGGCCATATATAGTCCATGTATGACAGCTTTCAATAAATTTGAGTTCTTTTACTCGGAAATATAATTGACAAAAAACACCTATAGCTCTTTTCCCGGTACATTAATTTAAGCATGACATTTAATTTAATTGTCAGCTAAAATAAAAGAGGCACTGATATCCTCCATTGAATATAACAGTAACTGTGAATTACATTGATCGTGCACGTCCCTTTCTCAGTGCAGTTCTGGCACAGGGAGTCGTAGATCACAAACATGACGTCATTGCTCCAGCGATTGTTGTCAAACGTGACTGACACATGGTAGGCGTGGCTAGCCACTGTGCCTGGAAATAGGGAAATGGAGAAGTGAGTAAGCTAGAGACAGTTCACCTTCATTGTCACATAGAGAGATTTATGTTCATTTACGTACTGGTATTGCAAATAACAATTACAGAATGGTAATGCGCCAATTGTATTATTATATTATATTGCAAAAGGTGGTGATAATATAAGTGCAGAAATGGATTGAAAATTTTGCCTTCTAAGATATGCCAACTGATTAGTCACGTTGGAGTTAATATTCAACCACTGTATCGTACGTTCGGAACGACAAAAGCCGATGTTTTTCTAAAATGGTTAAAATCTCTACCCTTTGGTCCTGATTGTTTTTAAAACACACCTTTGTGTGCCGGTGACTCTGGGATCTCACAGGAGACCTCGGCATAGTTCTGGAAGTCTGCCTTGGAGAACGCTACATTTCCTCCGACAGTGCTCACTTTCCCGTTCACAATCTGCGATACGTAATTTTGCAAATAAACCTCGAGTGGTTTAAGTTTTATTCAGTTGAATCTAGACGCAGACTTATTTTGATCTGATATGAAAATGTAAGATTACATGCTTATTTGAATTAAGTCTCTGAACAGATAATTCTGGTTATTTGAAAATATTTCTGCTGTACAAAGTCATCTGCGTTAGTTTCTAAGACACTTAATTGTTTTGGGGTATCAAAAGTATTTACACATGTACACTGAACAAATATAAAGTAAGCAAAGGAAAATGAAACTTGGAAATACCGTGAGGTCTTTAAGGCGACATTTTAACTTGGACGTATCAGCGATGTTTTCTATATCCAGGAACGTCAGACGACACGGGCGCTTCCTTATATCACAAGCTTCGGGTCTGGGGAGAGAGATAATGGTTCAAGAATTTTCGACGTCAGAGAAATAAATGCATCTATAATTATGCCTTAGCATCACAACGCATTCTGGCCATGGGGTCATTGTTGTAAAAATGGTCACGTGAACTTTCTGGACAAGTGTGGAGGGCAGCAAGCGAAATGTAGCTTTGCAAACGACATTTTACTACAAACGTTTCCAGAATATCAATGGTACACAAATTAAAATCGACACTCTTCCAATCACCCATTGTTTATGATATTGCCCTGTTAATTTATATTTCAGGACTTTAAAAAGAAATCCAGCAGGTTAATATTTTACCTGGTTAAACCTAATGCTTGTGGTGGTTTGGTCGCGTCAACAGAACAGTCCTCACCGACCCAGTTATTGTTGCACACGCATGCGCCGTTAGAGCACCTGCCGTGCTGACAAGGCGTGGTGCACAAATCAGCAGTCACAAAGGCGGGCATTATCAGTGTTCCTGGAATAGCAGGGTATACGTGAGATACGCTGTTTTTACGTGTTTATATCTGCTAGTATACATAGCAGTGTGCACGTTGAATGAGTCAAATGTACATAGTGCTTTGCAACATGGCGTTACAGGAAAGTTCTGACATGAAATACACGTGCAATGTTGCTTTTATTATTGTTCTCGGTTTGCAAATACCCATCGCTTATTTTTTCGTGACAATAATATACATGTACTAAATACATGTATTAAAAAAAATGAAATCGATATTCAAAACTGCTTAGATGAGGTATTTTATCTGAAGACCTTGTAATGGCATATCCATACGTGATGCCTTTTTGCCATGCGGCTTACACTGGTTTTCACTATGTTCGTTTCGATAATGTAAAATATTGTAAAGGCATATACGATCAATAAATAAAGGAAAAGTGCTGATAAAAGCGAGAGACATTACCAAGAATATTAAAATGCGATAGAAATATAATCAAACGAAACGAAACGCTACCGTCTGTGGCGTTTTTGGTATAAGAATTTGGGTCCTTGAGCACCTTTTCCTGGCACGTGTTTTCGAAGGCAGTGACAACTGAGGACAGAAACTCTGTGTCTCCATCAGATATCTGAAAAATATATCAGTTTGAGCGTTTCGAACGTGCCGGTAACCTGCATATTTATATGACTCCCAAGTGTACAGCACTCTAGCAACACAAGGCTTCTAGATTTTAAATCCTTCAGCTGCATCACTTTTTAATTAAATGTCTCAGACCAATTTTATTCTTACTCCTTTTAGAATGTAAACACAATGAAGCTTTTATATGGCAATCTACTACTGGTATTGTATATTTTATATATCTATTGCTAGATAAATCTTTATCTCATCTTATTTTAGTATATCGAGAAAATACTTTTACGCATATGAATCTGACGTTATTTTCAAATTATTGATATACTGGTAATATTATCATATTAATCTTTCAGTTTTCTAGCTAGTGTTCGCAGTGACACCTAGTGTGATAATCCAGGCCTCGTGAATAAACCGAAACCTTGACTAAAGTTCGGCATGATAATACGTGTGAATAAGTTTGAACTTTAATGAATAATGACTACCTTCATGTCGTCCACGCATCCTCCTACGATTTCGTTGACGTCTATTTTCCCTGTGGCCAGGCATTGGGTGTACGCGCTAGACGACTTAGCAGCGTCTGTACACATCTTCAGCGCGACAGCTTCTGTGAGACCGCTCTTTGTGGGCCACGTAGCGGTGAGCGTTGGGGAATCTAGAGCAAAAAGAAAATACATTTAAACATTTGTTTTGTTTTTTATAAAATTGCATTTCACCCTTCTTTGATTCTAAGCAAAATGATCACCTTATTTTTTATATTCCTATGTCAGAAATCTTCTCCAAACGGTCGGACAAGAAGCCTTGGGGTAATCAAGAGAAAATGAGAAATGCATACGTCTGTTAAGATACTTCATGGTATATTACCACTTCATGGGATAAATGCTCTGATTTTACTGTCAAATCGACTTCATAGGATAAATTGCGACTTCATCTCCACATAAGATATTGCCTGCGACTTCATGGGATAATGGTGAAATAGTACCTGTTGTTGGCCCAACGCTATGAGAGAGAACGTTTTTGAAATATAATGGTTTGGATACAGTGTACCATGAAGTGGTAATATACTACGAAGTCTCCTAAGGGTCCTTATTTTTTAACCAATGAAGTCGCCTTCTATCATGAAGTAGTAATTCTTATCCTATGAAGTGGTAATATACCATGAAGTATCTTAACATACGTCTCTAATCGTTTTCTATTCATTTTATCAAGTTTTACGATTATTATTATTATTATTATTATTATTATTATTAAACCACATATACTTGACGAAAACCATTCAAAGTAACAATACAAAATAGAATGCAAATGCGTCTGTACAAAGCATTCATTCGTTCACAATGTCAAAGAACATAAATTTCCTGCCAATCTTTTTTTGAATATCGTCACCTACTGGGGTCTCCGTAGTCGAAGTTGTACTGGAGGTCACCATCTGTGTCCGTGTCTATAAACGTGGTGGTTCTGCGCAGGCGCGATCCTCGGTTCAAAGAACTGGTGATGTCGATAGTCCTGCTAGCCTGTACGTGTATAAGTAAACCAATGAATTATTTTTAACCATGGTAATGAGGTTTTCGTGTGTTATGTTGATAAAATATTGGACTTAAATTACTGATTGCAAACATTGCACTACATGTGGCCGGTATGCATGCTGTCATTGCTGCCGTGAGTTGCAACATAGTACTTACGGGATATCACATTCAACATCTACTTACGGGATATCACATTCGAAACTTTGTTTATGCTGGTGCGTACATTAGGGTTTTGTGGTCGACTGTGGTGGAAAGCTGTATTAAGTTAGGGATTTGACTTAAAATCTCTATTGTCAGAGGAACATTCAATGGCGCATACTGATAGCAAGGTGAAAATGTGGAAATATTTGCATGAATGCAACATAAATGAATGTTTAGCACCAGATTCGACAAGAAAAGTATAATAGCAACTTACGCGTCTGATGGG
>NW_019775413.1:687048-698659 GCF_001039355.2 Lingula anatina | reverse complement strand
TGCTAAGATTTTCTAAACTGAAAGATATTTGGGTATCTTTGCAGGAAGGTCAGAGCAGGTGGAGAATGCTGGGTTTTTACACTGTCATGCTACTGGAAAACTGTGCTTTACTGGCAGCTTGGTACTTGTTCAGAATCAAAGAAAGGTGGTATGATCAGTTTCTACTTGGTGCGGTACCTGTGGCCTTCACTATAGGTGAGAATCCCTTTCTTTGTCAGGGATGACAAAAAATTAAAGCAATCCAGGTGATTGATAATGAATGTTGTAATAATATAAAAAGGTGCCAGTTGCTGGTGTTTTTTAAGGATATTCGTCGTTCAATCTAAGGTTTAGTGTGTCAGTTTATCAGCCAGTAATTTTGTGGTCACCACTTTGTAGACCTTTAACGATGTCATTATACACCAGCACTGCTGAGTAGGATTCAAAGAAACAATACATCACAGCCAAAGAAAATCAGACGTATTCCATTAATAAATATGTACAGTGGTATTTGGGGGAAAAGATTTTCAGTATTTGCTTCTAGTAACAAAAGGTACTTGGGTCACATCAGTTTTCAGTGCAGTCATCCATTCAATTACCACAGATGGTGCATAAAATGAATAAATAATCATTGCACTGTATTATTCCAGGTCTAATGTGTATGCTAATGTACTACAGATTGTGTCATCCCTCTGGGCCTATAGACCCATGTGCTGCTGATACTTCTGCAGATATAGAATCTACAGACTGTGATGATTATAACAAGCCATCTGGAGACCCAGCATCTGGTATCATTAGAAGGATGACACTGAAAACCACTAGACCTACATGTGCCAAGATAGAGAAAAGACAGTCAGCAAATAGTTCTTTTAGTGACTACTCACCACTTAAGGATTCTTTAGAAAATGACCAAATAGGCATTGGGCAAAGTAATCATTCTGAAAACTGCAGTGAGAGAGACAATGGGTCGGACAAAGACAGAGATGCTTCAGAAAAACACTTTATTAGAGGAACCAAACTTGGTTTTGGACTCCATGGTTGCTTTAGACCCCAAGATACTGTATTAAGTCTGGTAACAGATGAAAGCTTTCAGGGAAATGGTTCGAATTGCAGTCTGAAAGAAGACGATAAAAATCGCTTATCACAAAATTGTATGCCTGGTTTACTGCAGGAAAAGAGTTGTGGTCAACCTCCAGATGGTCCCTGTATTGGCCTGGATGGGCATGAAGGCATAAAAATGACAGAAGACAAGTCGCCTGAGGTTCAGATGTTTAGTAATCGAGTAAATAAAATTGAATCACAGTTGAAAGTTAGTTCGGAAAGTGATGGTTGTATCACATTGAGAAAAGTGGAAATTACAAATCCTGAGAGTAAATTTGCCCATGATAAAAACACGAGTACACTTCCACACCAAATGGCTGAAAAGTGCACAGTAGTAAATTTGAGCAATATTTGTAATGAGAGGCAGGTTACTGAATCTCTCCCACCTAATGAGGGTCCTGAGGTAGGGGTGAAGAGTGATGTAGGAAAAACATTAGTGTCCCAAATGCCTGAGCCATTGCCTCCCTTCAGTGGGCCTGGTTCAGTGCCCAGTACAAAATATCAAACCTTTTCAGATAAGCTTCAGTGTCAAGGAAAACCCAAAGAGATTGAACATGAAAGTTTTTACTCAAAGAGTCTTGATATAGAGAAATTTCCACAGGTAACACAATTAAATGAGGTTGAATCTTGCCCAAAATTGGAAATAGCTTTGACAGAATCTAGCAAGCAATCCCTTCCTATTGAATTGGAATTGTGTGTGACCTCTGAAAACATGCTTCCCAATGAGTCTGAAATACATTCCAAAACGGAGAGTAACGCCCCTGTGGGTGAAAAGGCAACCAATGTTAGATTAATGTCTGGTAAGCGGAAATCGTCTCTCTATAGCATAGTGTGCACACCTCCAGCTTCTTCAGGGTTGTGCAAGAATGCATCAGGGAAACCAACAGAAGTTGTTCCTAAACTGATAATTAAAGAAGGAGCATCTTGCAATACTGTTGAACCTCATGCAAAAAGTTTTCCATCTCGGGTTCCAAGAAATTTTCACTGCTCTGAAAATCTTTCATGTGATGACAGAAAATTAAGCAGAGCCAACAATATGACATCCTTGACAAAAAGATTTCATTCTAATGAAAGACTAGATGCTCTGGGGCATGAAAATCAGTTACAGAACGTAGTTGGAAGTAGATGCAACTCCCCTGCAGCTTCACAATTACAAAAGTCAAGGCAATCAACTGCTGTGCAATCACTACTCTTTAAGAATCTAGAGATCGGTGCAGGCAAAAAGGTCAGTGGAGAAAATGATACTCAGCTAAAATTGAATTCCAATAATGACATGGTTGGTGAGAAGATAAATGACTCTCTCAGTGTAGGTAAAGAAAATGTCAAACCCTCATCAAGTGCACTGGTGGCAGGAGGTATGATAAAAAAAGGTGTGGCATTTGCTGGGGAGGAGATCTCCAGGAAGAGGAGGACACCTTTAAAAGATGACACTAAGTTTAGAAAAACCAGACAAGCACACCAGTCTCTTGTGGCCATAAGACCTGAAACAGTTGCAAAGGCACTGTCTATGTTTGGGGACAAGTAGGAGAGAAAAAATGATTCATTAGTGGTAGGACTTGGTGGAATGCTCGAAAGAAGTTCATTTTGTACTGTGTCTTTAAATGTAATTTTTTTTAAAGTTTTGCAACTTGTCAAAGATTGAAGGGGCTCCTTGTAAATTTTCTTTTTTTGTATTTCAAACATTCCTGCCTCCTTCCTGACAAAGTTTGGAATCTTTTAATGCAATTATTGACAGATAAGCCATACATTGAAAGTCAAGTCAATTGTATATCCTTACCCTATATCCGATTCTTAGAAAAAGATCTGTATGTCTTACTTTCAGATATTATTTAATTTTATCTTGAGTGCCATAGGCCGCGTTCAGAACAGATGATCCATGGATCAGTTAATACAGCCTGACCCACTTAAAAGCAACACAGCCTAATCCCCTAATGGTCTCCCCACCTCCTCCTCATGGATTTACTTGTGCACTTTTCCTAGGGAAAGAAGGCAGAATCACATTAATTTCCTGATCAAACAAATTTGTCTTCAGCTATCTTTGTGGAAAAAAAAAACTAGTATTAGTTCTTTCTTACCACATTAAAACAATACTGTATACTTCTAATGACAAATTATATTATAAAAATGTTATTGCCAGATTCATAAGAAGAGATCAGTCATGTTCAACATCCATTTGTCCCATGGATATTACATTTAATTTAAATTTTAATCCTCCCATTAATGTCTTCTTTAATAATTCTAAAATGTAAAATGGTATTCCTTGTGCAATACGGGGTAAATTTTTTTTAAGGAAGACAATATTTTCCTGTTTTTATGGAGAAGTATCATTTTATTCCTACTGAAACTGTATACAGTTTTCAAATATTTTTGTACATTGTGTTGTGAGTTTATTATTATTGCACTCCATGAACGGTATGCCATACAAACTGTCATGCTCAAAATTATATAAATCGTGTCATTTTATGCTTGGGTATCATGCAAAAGATAAAATCGTAAAGAATACATATTCATGTACCAAATACCTATTCTCCGTAATTGAAAATTAATTGCTGTTAGTCATGTAATGTTTTAATTTGTTTTTGAGCTTATTTCATTTACATAAAGTTAATTGCCATGAACAGTTAGTCTTGGTGAGTCTTGTTAATTGATACTTGTCAATTGAATTTTTTTTGTAATTTGCTTCTGTTACTCTTAACAACAAATTTCAGAATTGTTCTGAAGTATTTTCTACAAATTATTGTCTTTAATATTATTTGTCTTTATCATACAAGCACTTTAGTAAATAATAAGTTGTTTTGGGAACAACTTTTTTTGCACATATTAGGTAAGATAATCAATAAGCTGTAGATAAACTGTAATGAAAAGGTGCTTTGTTATTATTATTTTGTAAACCATTTTTCTATACATACGTATATATATTTACCATAATACCTTTAACTGTGTGTGTATGGATTTTTATTAACAATACAACAATAAATATATCATTTACAAAACCTTTACATTTGTTTACAACTGTTAGCAGTATTTTACTTTAAAATATACCAGAAATAACTTTGACATGAAAAAGAAGCCCAGAATTTTCTAGTCTTCAGCAATTTTACTAGTGCATATCAACAGTTGTCTGTTTGACCTGCAAAATACTAGTTCTTTGGTTAAATTGCCTTTTCCATCCTTGTAGTATGTTTTTTTAGCTTGTGGTAATTCCTTTGCATAAATAAATTCGGACATCATAACTGAATAAAACTGAAATAATGGCTGCAGCTCCTGTTTTTTGTAACCATGATTATTTCCTACATTAAACAAATAAATATTGAAATAAAGTAATTATAAGCGTAGACTTTAAAAAATCCATTTACCCTACTCAAAACTATATTTTACACTGAACAGAAACGAACACATTTTGTCAAAAGAACAAGTTTGTCATCAGCAATAGCTTTTGAATCCATTGTACATTTTATTTGATTCATTGTTGTGTGTATCAGTATTTTATTCAGCCCCTCACTGTTCACAAATTGATTTTAAAACTTGAACAACCCATTAAAAAGAAAAAACGTAAAACAAGCAAACTGTAAGCAGGACCCCAACTCCTTTGTACATCTTAATCTTTTGTGGTCTCCTGAACTTTACCTACGTACCCTCAACTCTATAAAACCAATATTGCCTTACTAACCAAACCCACCTTTCCTATTGGTAAATATTCCAAATTTTATATGGTGTAACTAAATGTGCATGGTCACCAACAAATTTGTCCACTCCCATCTTTTATTAAATATACATTTTTTTAATGTTCAACAATTTGATTGAGAAATAATTAGACAAAAGTGCATGTTTAAAATTGCTGCATGCTTGTCAGCTTTTAATAATTCCTGTTCTCCATAGATATAATGAAAAGTCAATTTATATTTATTTTTCTCATCCACTTGGGTCCATATTTGAATTTTTGTAATTGAACCCCCCCCCCCCGTTACATTGGGCTTGTGTCCACTCATTACACATATATTTCCACTCTCACCCCTCTTCATATTTGATATTCAACATCAAATTCATACATCAGTTTTAATGAACAATAAAATTACAGCCTCTTCCTTTGTTGCACATTGATGAGAGTTTACCAAAATTCTTTTTCCAAGTGATTGCAAGTCCAGTGTAAAAGAGTCTTAAGCCATCTATAACGTTCTATGTCATAACCTGTCTCACTATAAAAAGCTTTTTCAGATTCTGTAGTAGGCCATCCAGTGTAAGGGTCAAAGTGTTTTTTTCATTTGATTATCACATTGAAGTTGACCCTTATTGACATCAACGAGAATGTGTTATTGCACTGGAAGTCATGGTCAACTCTGTCACCATGCATGAACAACCAAGAAAGCTTCTTTTCAGGCCATCACATTATCTGATCTCTTTTTCTGTGGGTGGTCTCCTCTGGCTATTTGCCTCCACTGCAGTCACTACCCAGTGAATGCCCTCATCTATTCCCTCACTGAAATACCCATGTGGAAGTAATAATAAGAGACAAAAGAGATTGATAAAAGTTAAATCAGTCCGGAATAAGTTTTAATTACATTGGTAATCAGGCTATTTCCAACTCTGCAACTTATCAACTTTGCTTGAAAATACCATTTCTTCAGACTTGGACCCAGTGTACTATGCCTAGTGTTTCATGAGTCCAAGGTTGAGATGAGTCTCATTACTTTAAGGTGAAAGATGTCATCAACTTCACCAAACCTACCTGACTTAAAATGAGCTGTAGAAAACCAACAGTTTAAAATTGTGATTGTTTTTTTTTTTTCACTTTTGCATGGCATTCACATATTAAACTTAAATCTAAAAAAAGTTTAACTTACCCATTTAATGCACTTGCCCCAAGCAAATGGCAGCTTCTCCGCCCAATCTTGTGGGCACTTGTGTTGAACACCTCTTTCACTTCTGCCACACTCATGCATTCCTGAAAAAGTGGAAAATCAAAAGATCAAATCCCTACACAAAAGACAAATTACATCAAATGTATGTCCCATCACAGCAGCATGCACAACATTTCCTATTAAGTCGCACAGTAAATAAAAAAAATTAAATCAAAAAAGCACAATTAAAAATTTCTTAAATTTTGAAGTCAATTTCTCCTGATTCTTTACCTCTAGATCCTGTTTATTTACAACCACAAGTAATGGAACACTGTCTAGAGCACTACTAGTAATCATTTTGTCTGAAACACAAAAATATATCATGTCATAAAACTGATAGGCTGTTTGGTAAAACTATCTTCATTTTCACCATATAAAACACAATTTTGTTAAATAATTAAAGCATTGATTTTGGGACTTCTGACAAGCTATTAAGACATGAAACTTAAAATGGATAATCAGAAATTGAATTTTGGAGTCTTTGGCAATATTATGGTGCAAAGCTATCATTGCTCTATGGACCTACAAACTTTGAAATTCTGAATATCTTTATCAATGGGACAACCCTTTCATTCAGAAAATCTTAAGACAATTTTTTAATATAAAATTTTCGACTCCATGATGTTATCTTATTGCACAGATTAAAATCATTTTTGTCCTAAATACAAAAAAAAACTAGTTATCTCAAACACTCATTACATCATTTAATAAAAAGAATGAAAGTTCAATAATATTGTTGTACTAAGTATTCACCAAATGTTTGTTTGGACTCCACAATCCTTCCCCTGTCAGCTCCATCCACCATATAGATAACAGCATGGCACTCTGCATAATACTGAAAATTATCAAATCTGTTTAGTATCATTAATTAAATTATTTTAAAATGAGCCATCAACTTATATCATCTTTATGTTAAGTGTTGCTTTCTTAGAGGCCCTTCAACACAAAGGAGAGAGACATACTATAGACAGTAAAACTATGCTTTTTCAAGGAAGCCCAAACAGGCTTCTGATTCAAACCAAATCGAAACTGGCTTGACTTTCAACTCTGTTGGCATTTTTATTGTACGGATATCAAAAATTCAAGAAAAAATGGAATAAAAGTTACCTTATCCCAAAGTGACTGTAATTCTTCCTGCCCTCCTAAATCCCAGAAGTTCAAGCGTACAGATTTAACATCTATCTTTCCAACTAAAATATAGAATTGAAAAGTCTCTTTATCAATCCTTAAAGTGAAACTTAAAAGGCATACGTAGTGGGTTCTCAATTAGAGCATGGACATAATAAGAGAAGGACGAGTAACGCGGAGCAAGATCAAAGGATAATCGGCTTAACGTGAGCTCTTCGCGAAACCATGTGCGTTCGGATCACGCGACCTCCCGTACAGGTAGCGAGCATATCGCAGTTGTCGATGACTTTTTGTGTCATTTGGGCAGGTAGTTCGCGATAACGTGAGTCAATCTTTCGGGTGGATGAGACAATAAAATTATAGAGATGAAGTATAAGTACAATTTGTTCTGTCAATTTGGAAACTATGTGAGAATTTGATATGTTTATTCATGGAGGAATTCAAAATGCCCTATGTGGTAAAGGCAATCTTGTTTGTTGTCGTAAAATGAGCATTCAAAATTGTACAATTGTAGTGTAGTATCCTTGTTTTCAACTATGATCCGATTGGAAAATATTTTTAGTGTCAAACTTTTCTCTCTATGTGAGAAATTAGCCTGAGACGCGGCAATAATGAAACCTTCAATCGTGTCTTGAATTAAAATGACGCAATTCCTCTCCGATTTATTCAACTCGCTGACATCGGTATCCCGCTGACATCAGGTCTGGTATTTTTTACGTCCGAGTTAGATAAAGGTGGCATTTACACTGATGTGTGCTATGTGAATAGGTTTATGTTACTTGCTTAAGTGAGCCCGAATTATGTATTGATAATTAATATTTTTAACATTCAATATGGGCTCTCGTTGCAATAGGGCACCACACACGCATTCGTGACCCACAAAAACGCACCTGTGGGTCTTTTAATATTTTTTATCAAAGTTGACATTAATACTGCTCTGAAGTATATATATATTTACACATTACCGGCTACAGTCTGCTCCACTTTGAGAATGAAAATTAATAGTTTTTCATCTTTAAATTGGAGTCCCTATACAGCATAGAGACGATTGATAAACACCCTCATTGGTCTTTTAATTCAAGTATAAATGTGGACATGTACACATGCAAACTTCGTGAATATATTTACTTGGGTAATGGTCATAAAAGTGGATCTTGATCACAACTCACCTCTGTAATTGGCTTGCTACATTGCATTATCTTGTTATCAGATACGTTTGGATAGCACCTACCTGGCTTTATTAGTCAACATGCTTTTAAACCAGTTATATATCAGTTCGACATATATAAATACAATCTTGGAAACAATAACAAGTATAGACAAAGGCCAGAGCCCGTTTTAATTAGGTAAAAGGAAAAAGAAACTGAAAACCCGAAACAAATTTCCACTTGTTGACGCAAGTCTATGTGCTAGCAATTACAAGATGGATGCAATGCTGTGTCATAGCAACCACGAGGGACCGCGAGAAATTGCGTTATCCATGCAATAGAACAAAAGGATTTCAATGAGGCACAGCGCGCGCTACCTTGATAATAAGTTGTTCAGGCTCCCGTGGAGCTCTCAAAACAGCTTATCTGAGACAATGGGCGAATGTTTACACGAACGCACATAGCTTTAAAGGAAGATGCCGCGTTACTTGTCCTTCTCTTATTATGTCCATGATTAGAGCAAACTTTTCATTTTTTTCTTACAAAGAACAGAAATATACCTGTGGATAATCAATCTGAATCAAATTCTTTGAATTTTTACTGCAATGTTTTCAAAAATGTACAGTTATAACTGTTTTACCAGAGTATCTAGCCAAAATGACCTACATTTTAAAAGCTCCAACTTACTATTAAGACCAACAGTTGTGGTAATCTTATTCAGGTTAACTCCTTTGTAATTTTTGTTGAACACTGTCTGGGTTTTCTCTAAATATGTCTGAAAAGTTTAACACTTTGTGGTTAAATATCTAAAACAATGTGGTTAAATATCTAAAACAATCCATATCCATACTAGTACATACATGTATTTGTAAAAATGTACGCAAGGAAGAAATTGCTGAATTTCACAATAAGATCTAGATCTTAATTTATCAGGTAAATAGCAAATATAAGGTGCAGACATTTTGTGAAGGTGCAGTTTTAACACACACACACACACACACACACACACACACACACACACACACACACACACAAACGTGGGTTAAATCCCAAGTTTCATACTTCATACGTAAACTGAAGTGAGTATGACTGTACATAGATTGGTATATACCAGGCTCATTCCTGAATATAATTTTCTTTAGCCAAACAACAAATCACAATTTTGATCCACATCATATGAAAAGGTAGGGAAATAAATTGATCTGAAAATTTTTAGCCAAATAACAGCATTTTCAGTCTTAAATTAACCATGCTACAATGAGCCCTGATAACTATGCTAAAAGTAGTCATCTGCCTATTATTAATATTATGTAATAATATTAATAATATTAATATTATGTAATAAGAAATCTATCTACTGTTTTCCCCGCATTATCAAGTCCCAGGATCACAACAAAATATTCATCCTTCTGGCACATGTACTTGTAGAGACCTGACAGAAGAGTGAACATCCTAGAAAGATGAAACAAATAATATGAGAATCCACAGTGCATTTAAAGAAAATGGGAAATGTAGATCATACCTGTATACATGTACCGGGCATCTTAGTATCTTAGAAGTTCAAAATAATCAGTCTCTGACATTTCCAGGTTTTTAAAAATCTTGTTTTGCAATGCAGGTTATGTTAGTACTTGTAAATCACAAAATGCATCAATTATATTATTTACCAACACCAAATACAGATGTAATTTAACATGTAACTGCAATGCCGAAAACAGACAAATTCTTATAAATATCATCATCATCATCATCATTATTATTATTATTATCTCTACTTCTAGACTATGGTTACATGTACATGAAATAATAACGTTATTAGCGTTACAAATTTTAAAATCTGGTGCGTATGTTAAATTACCTGCAATCTACGAAATTATGTTTGTATATAGATCCGTTTAATTTGCGACCTTTAATTATTCGTCCATCGTTTGCTGCTGATGGGCAATGTTCCACGTTGACGTTTCACTCTGTACATGCAGTAAAATATTGTGATTTTACTGACAGAAATGGGAAACCATAAGCATTCGATATAACATTATGGACTACAACTATAACGCCACCTGCTGGGGATCCGGGGAGATGAACGTTGGGGTTGTTACTTATATTTGCTGATATTTACTCAGAAATGTTGAGAAAAGAGAGCCCTTCTCATATCACATGAAAATATTCAAATCTGATATTTTAATACTTCTCTCTCTCTCTCTTTACTATTTTAAAAGTATTGTTTAATGTTATATAATGAACTTGTGTCTTTTTGTTCTATGATAACCTGTAAACGCCAGGAGTATTCTGAGCTAGATTTTAGCTCGGTGGGATATCTTTGGCGAGACGGGCCCACACATGATGTGTGCGTTTGACACAAGTGGTAAACAGTTTATTTTCTCGATGTTTACTTTGAGTAACCGTTTTATTAAGTCCATCTTGACGTGGCTAGTATGAGCGAAATTATAAATTTGTTTTTACTAGGTTGGCTGTCTATATATTTGCTGTAGACCTATATTCTGGGATTGTAAAAATTGTAGCCTACTCTCTGCTCATGACGCAGTATATAATATCTATCTATTTATTTGTGACTTTATTGAACAATATTGNAGATGATTGTACTTTCAGTGTAAAGACTGAATAATGAAACTTCTTAATTTCTTCCAAGCGTAAATAGCAGTCACTGATTCTCTATACATTGGTCTATTTGAAGAAAACAGAAAGATGAAAAATGAAGGTCAAGATATATTCGCGAGTTCTACTTTTTTTCTAAAAAGTGATAAATCTAACTTTTTTTGTAAATCATGGAAATTTAAAAAATTCTTGCCTTGCGAGCATGGGAGTTTTCGCATCCAGTTGCATCAAACATAAAAATCATGACATGCGATAAAAGACATCAGGAAGGTTTTATTTTCTATCTTTAAAAACTAGCGACTCCGCAAAAATAGCCGCAAGCTATTTATTGGGTTATTTGAAATAAACATTCTAGACATTTTCCGATATTTAGATATCATAGGCTACTCGCTTTCTGGCAAGTTGCAAGTTTTCTAATTTAGTAAGAAATAAACAACATCGATCGGAGAATGTGAGACGGAGCTTCGAGCGACAGTTACGAAGGTTTAAAATTTAGTTCATTGTGTTTTTTCTTCTTATTTAAAAGGTAGCAGACTTTAAGAAACTTGTTTTTTTCCTCACTACTCAGTGGCGGATTTAGAGGGGGGTCAGGGGGGTCCTGATCCCCCCTTCGATTTTTAGTCCCCTCTTAAAATTAGAATTTTGACTTGCTGGATCATAGTTCTAAACCGTACAAATGGCACCGTTCGCCCTCTAAAATACCGAATAATTTCGGGGCCCGCTTGGGGGGGGGGGGGGGGG
>NW_019775413.1:669439-686419 GCF_001039355.2 Lingula anatina | reverse complement strand
GGGGGTCGGCCTCGCATCCGCGGACCCCCCCCCTTCAAATAATCCTGGATCCGCCCCTGCTACTTGCCCTTTTTAAATTAAAAAAAAAACATTTGTTTTATTCCTTTATTATTATTATTATTTGTAATTTACATCATCTGGGTAAATGCTTTTGAAACAGTTCGCAGTCTTTGCAGACCTCAATAGTTGGAGCGCACTTCGAATGCACAGCACTTTATTAAACGGGTAAAGCTGGAACGTTTTTATTTATTTATTTATTTATTTAAATATTATTATCCCCGCACTTTAGGGACAAAAGTCGGGGATCATGTTATCCCGCCCGTCCGTGCGTCTGTGTGTTAGTAATTTCCGCTATCTCCTCCTAGACTATTGCAGGTAGGAAGTTGAAACTTTGGGGATTGGTAGACCCATAATCAGGGATGGGCATGGGCATTTTGGAATTTTAGTGCAACAGGGGGTTGGGCTGTCCCTGGGGGTAGTTGATTCAAAATTCTTATGACAATTTAATTTCTGCTATCTCCTCCTAAACCGTTAGAGATTGGAAATTGAAACTATGGGAATTGGAAGATCCATCATCATGGATGTGCATGGGGATTTTGGAATTTTAGTGCCACAGGGGGTTGGGCTGTCCTCGGGGGGGGGGGGGGTTGATTCTAATTTCTTTTCACATTATATATATATATATTTACCTTTGAATGAAGCAGAGATGTGTGTGTATGTGTGTGCATACGTGCGTGTGTACGTGCATGTGTGGTAAGTGGTCCCTAGGGGTGAGCTGCTCTTGATAATATGGGGAAGTGCGGGGATATGCGATGGCTACCCATTGACACCATCTAGTTATTTTTGTCTCTGGAATGGGGGAGACGGTTGTATTTTGATTCTTTAAACGCATTAGACGTGATTTTGTACCAGCGTGTACCACTTATGGATAAGACATGTCGTGTTTAGAACAATCAAAATGTTAGTTGTACATAGAAAATCGTACGCCACCCCAGATTTAGCATCATAAAGAACCACAATTGCAATGAAAGCATCATATTTTCTTCTGCGGACGATAGGAATTATAAAAAATTTATAAACCCCCGCCCCAGATTTTTTTTTTTTTTTTTTTTTTGACAAAATTATCACTTGAGCAGGTGGCGTTCAACGTGGTTTTATAGTGTGACCTTATATATCTGCTCCAAATGCCCAGGGTCTGACCAAACAGCGTTACTGGTTTGCGCTACCCTTTACCAGGGCCACAGAGAGTTTGTTTTAGTAGATATTCACAGACATTTTACGGCTGATTCTGTGCACATTTCTGTACTGTCTAGCGAGGACCTTGCCATTGAAAAAGAATGACATCATGACATCACAGCTGACCTTGGGATAGAGTAATTTTGCTCTGTCTATTATGACGTATTAACTTAGAAAACCTCAAAGCTGAGTGGTGCATGTGGAATACAGCAGATCTCACTCTGCAACATGGGTTACTATGTATATCGCATATAAGCTTTTTAATATCGAAACAAGCGTTATTGCTTCCGAGTGCAATGAATATTAGTTGAGTGCATGACACTCTCACAAGCTCTTTAGCGCAAATTCTTTTTTTGACCGTCATATTTCACAAAGCGACTTAATTTGACTATCCACACCCCCTATAACAGTTTGTGATCCAAACTAACGACACTGTGCGAAGTGTTCTGGGCCTCACCTAACCACGTGCCAAGCTTGGATATAAGCTGCAGCTTCTGGGCGTTTTGAGCAGTTGATCATCGCAGAACCGGTGGTAGAGCTCTCGACGCACACGCTTCCATTGGACAGGCCGTCATTATTTTCCAGCACGTGCACGTAAGTCCTCGTAGTGAATAATTAAAATATATAAGTGCGGAAGTTTTAAAGATACACACCATAGGTTTGAAAATCTCCAAATGCTTATTTTTGCCATTCACAGCCTCTATTAAAACCTTACATACACCTTAAAATGATTTAACCCCTCTAGTAACTTTTTCTGGAGCATTCCGGATATTGATATCTCCATAGGAGCTTATAGGAAAACGGTCGCTGTTAGAATGACTGTCCAGTCAATTTAAGCTCAAATCAACCAATTTTATCGAATCCAACTGTAGAGAGGGATAGATAAATGATTAGTGGGTATGAGAAATTTACTTATTTATCCCTGAAAATCCATTTTGGCGGTTAAATCTTATGGAGTGTACCTTTAAGGCAATTATCTGAAGTAAAATTTACATTGATATCTATTTGTGGCTTTCTTCCAAATTTTATCTGAAAAAATTATAACTGATTTCCCAACCGGCGGGGATTTATAATAACTTGTCGCATTGCAGCAATTCAACGTTTTGTCGTCTCACTCTAATATTCCATTTGCTTGACAATTTTGATTTAAGAAACGAAGTCCATTCCCCTCCAGTGGCCTTACCCAGTGTGGTTATTGTTTTTCATTTGGTCGTTTCAGCAATAAAGGAAGATGTTCGTCTCGCTGCGCGAAGGCACTCTACTAGGTTTCTCTCTGGTTATAATTTCTGCCTTATTGACAACGGTCCATGCAGCCAATCTAGCCACGAATCTAGTCTGCGGCACGAACCAGGCCTCCATTGAAGTGACCGACGGCAATTACCTTCCCACTGAAGGGCGAATGTACGTAGACGGCCATTACAGCACTGCAGGCTGTTTCATAGCTGCATCACCCTGGGTCCTGAATGTATCCATTGGGCAGTGTGGCACAGCTTACGATACAAATTTCACCGTTATCATTCTCCATGATAAGGACTATTACCTGGAAACAATAGATTCGGCCAAGACGTTTGCTTGTGCCAAGTCTCTTTACGCAACCACTATGACCAACGTTTCTGCCTATGTACCGGCGGGAGAAATCATTCCAATTATCGGACAAACTGCCAATATACCAGCACTAGATATCAACATAACTTTAGTGTTGAAGAATACATCTACCGGCGCCATAATTGATTTGAATTCCGACCCCGTTGTTTTGGGTGGTAATGTTACGATGGAAATTATACCGACACCGTATGCACATGTTAAGATAGAGGCACTCAGCTGCTGGGCTGCCGGTGTCACTAAGAATTCCTCAACCGAAACCTGGAAGTACCTCTACCTCATCTCAAACAGTTGTCCCAGCGTCCCCTTTTTCACCGTTTTCACACAAGATAGCACTACCAAAAAATTGTCTGCCACCTTTCCAATGTTTCTGATGACTCCTCGACACGATACCAATAGGACAATGGGTTTTTTCTGCACCGTGAAGGCCTGCGACAAAAACAGCACTGACTGCGGACCAAAGAACTGTTCCAACAACGAAATGAGCTGGGGACGACGCCGACGACGAGCTGCAGAGGAAGAAGAGTACATCCAGAGCAACCTGGACACCGCGGAGCCCGACTATTCAGCCGAAACTGAAGAGAGAGGACCTGCTTCTGTAGCGTTGGGTTATTTTGTTCATGTCATTGATCCAGAATCTGATTTAACGACGCTTGCCCCACCACTAGTGGAAGTGCCCAAAGTTAAACAACCATCGCCTAAAGCGCCGATACCCGTGCAAAAATCGGATGCAAACGGATTCTGCCTAAATCAGTTCAGTTTTGTTGTTCTTGCTGTGTTAGTTGGCCTCATCATCATTGCTTTTTGCTGCGTGTCCGCGTGTTTCTTTGCATACGTTCGTAACAAGTCGGCAACACGAGGACTTGCCGCCAAGACTGTTAATGGATAATATCGGTTTACACTAACTTTGAAAATCATACAATTTGGTTCATGAAATTTTGCTTTGAAATCTTGTTTGTTACTTGATCGGCCATTGTTTTTTTTTTGCATTTTGTTCCGTTGTTTCAACAACGAATGCATTTCATTACATCAATGTGGCGATTGAAATAAATAGATCATTGTTGTAAATAGCGTTTGGTTGCTTGTTACATTGGTACATTCTTTATAGGTCTGTTAATAGAATACATCTAAAGGTATTTGGATTTCAATTGCAAGAAGCCCCGTACTTCGTGGTTTATGAAACAAAAGCTTTTCTCGTCACTAAAAATTGGTTAATGCATTGCGGAATCTATGGTCAGAAAAAACGAACGATGGGGAGTTGTTGCAGTAGAAAGAAAATACTTCGATTTCAGCACGCGTATTTAGTGTTTGATATGATCATTTCTTTCTTTTTTCAAGAAATTCTACTTTTACGTAAACGAGCTGTCATTTCGGTCGTTTTCACCTTTAGTATTTAATACAAAAAATTAACAACGCAACCAAAATCCAATCCCAACCAAATAACTCGCCGGTATTACCTTTCCCCGAATATTGTGCGTTTGAAAAAAAAAAAAAAACTGTTAGCAAATTTTACAATCTTTTAAAATCGCACCTCGCGAGCATGGCAAGGACAAACGAAACCTGCGTAGCAACTAGTCGTCCATTGTTACGCCGCACACTAAGAGACATAAAACGGACAATAAAAATCTGCCCCTATGCACTTATTTTAAAATATGCCAGATTTATGTTGATAGCACATAAAAGGGGAAAAATCGAATACTTTCACACGCAAACACAGCTAACTAAATTCTAAATGTCAGCCCATCAGCATCGAAACGGGTGTGACCGGGATGGCAGTCCTAGGAATGGAAGTCCAGGGTCTCGTATGATTAGTACAGGGGGTAGTGTAGTATGGGGGTTTGTGTATGGGACGAATGTCACCTTACACAGTAATGGGAAACGGTCTTCAGTTCCAAGCGGATTACCATTTCTGTCACATCGACATACCCTCTGGGCAATATTTGACCTTTATTGCAAAAATAGGGCGAACCATTTGGTTAAGATCCGTCCTCGTGGAATGAAAAAGTTTAGGAATTAGTTGCAGCTGATGAAGAGAAGCCCTGGTGGCCATGGCAGAGAGAGGTACCCCGTCCAGCTGAAACCATCTAGTTCTCATGGCAATCTAATTATTTTGCACTTGACTCTACTCCATGAGGATATGCAATAGCTGCTTTGCAACATAAATTTCTCCAGGCTTGCCGTATAAATTTTTGTAGTTTTGTTTGTTGATAACTTTCACGGCGTTTTTTTTAAATTGAGAATACGTACGTTTTTAAAAAACCCTGTTCACATGGAGCCTAATTATTGTCTTTTATATTTTTGCTTACAATTTCTTTACAAGAGAATGAAATGTTTTTACCGAATTAATAATAAATTGGTAAAAACAGTTTTTCTGTAAAAAACAAAAGTAAATATTCAGTATTATATAATTATTTGTATATTATGCAAAGTGTTAAGAATGTCCATCTTAATTAAAACTAAAACAATGAAGAGTTACTAAAGAATATGTCAAGTTTTGCAAGTAAAATAAGAAGTGAATGCAATGTATCAGCTCCAGTTTCAATTTTTTCTCGCATCAAAAGTCTGAGAACACCATTGGTGACCCTAGTTCTAGCTCCTGTTGCAAGGCCTCCATATCCCTGGGACCAAGGTTTCCTGTCACTTCCAGCCAATCTTCAAGCAAGGATGCTGACAGTGGGGCTGAATCAAGCTTCAAACTGGAAATAACATCATTTCTATTATCAATTTGAGATAACAGTTTTACGTTATGGCCATATATGAAGCACACCTAACAATACTTCACTAAGACATTTAATCATAGTAAGATTTACCAAAATTTAATTTTAAATTCCACATACTTGGTACTGTCTCTGTTTCCTGGACTGGTAGCGCCAAAGGAGTCTCCAAGAAGGTCATCAAGGTCAAAGCCAACTCCGTACCCCCCTCCAGTGCCTCTAGGGGTTAGGGCCAACATTGGGGGCAACATGTCTTCCATCTGTGTCTTGGTTAATTGTTTAGTCACCACAGAAATGATGTCAGTTGGAGGTTCAGATGGAAGACTTGAAGTCATCCCTGAGATAACCGAGTGCTGCTGCCCTTGAGACTGGTCAACTACATGAGAAGCTGTAGTTTTTTTAGCACTACTTTCACCAAAGTTAGGCAAACTGCTTGTAGGAAAGTTCTGCTCTGGTTGACTGTTAGAATCTTCACTGTCAAAAGTCCATGGGGCATGAATACTACTGGACATAGAACTGCCACCTATGTTATGTTGATTTATATTGAAGAAATTAGGGTCCTGGATGTTAATGGCTGAAACTGATTTCAAAGGCTGTTGATTCAGCATCATCATGTCACTTTGACTCAGCAGTGGATTTGCAGCAACTACTGTTGGTCCTGTCATTTTTTGTTTCAAGTCATTGTTATTCGCTGTTATAATGTCCTGTGTATTAATCACAGGTTGCTGTATATGCTGTGATTCCTGTTGTTGTTGTTGCTGTAAAGGCAAGTGCTCCTCATTAGGCACTTCACCACCTGAACTGTGGAGTTGTTCTTTTTTCTGCTGCCTCTTCTCCAGCATGTCTCTCATATGTTGCCTGACAGGATGGACAAATGGCTGGGTGTTTTCCTGCATGGTCTTCCAACGTTCCAGTAAAGTCTTGTCCTCATCTGTCAGCAATTCTTTTGAAGCTTTAAAAAGCAAACAGATCTTTAAATTATTGAATTCAGTTGAAAGCACAGTTGGTACTTATGTACACGGAAAAGGATCTAAAGAAAGACTGGAGTTAAATATCAATATTTGACACTTAATGTGTTCTGGTGAACCAATTTTTAAATACATAATCTCCAGCATCTTATGGGTTATAAATAAACTAATTTTAGTAACCACAGATCATTTTAATGCATTAAGTCTACAAAAATGAATATATCTTTACCCTCTTTCTCCTTTTGTTTCTTTTTTCTCTCCATAGATTTTTCCATTTTCTTGCGTCTCTTTTCTTCTCTCTCTTTTTGGCGTTCATAAGCTGTCTGTGGTCGGGGCTTTTCCTTATTCTGATTAGAAGGATCTAAAAAATTTTTTTTCATTACAGGTATTACATCCTATCTAGGATATTCCCACCAAATCAAAATTTCCAAAAATTATACCACTCATTACATGCATCTTAAAATATCTTTTTTGTGAGAAGGATAATACTGTTTTTTATTATACAAAGTAAACTATTCCAATGAACCAAAAAAAAATTATTAAATGAAAGTGACAAACCATTCCTCTGTTCTCTGGCTTTGAGCAAGGCTGCCTTGATAAGTGCTTTGGTATCAGTTGGCCCAGTACACAGAGGTGCAGCACTGGTGGTTATGCCCTGTTGCACTGTACTGTTGCTGACAACTTGTGGCTGGGAGGTTTGTTGCTGTGCTGCACTACTGCTAGTATCCATGGTATCTCTACCCACATCAGACTTGGCACTTAACATTTCAACATCAGACATAGCAGACAGCAGGCTGCCTGTGGTGTTCACCTTAACCGGTTGCTGTGATTGGGATGGACGTAGAAATGTCAGTCCTGTTGGCTTCTTAAACACTTCAGAGTCATTGTTCTGAACTACTGTTATAGTAACTGGTGCCATAGATGTTGTGGTTTTGTGTGCTGCTGTTGGTACAGTCTGACTATTGTTGGCTTTAGAAACAAAAGGAAGATGAGATCCTGATGCTGGAACAGCTACTAAATTTTGCACCTGAAAGACCTGGGTTTGTGACTGAGTCGGCTCCTGTTGTTGGGCTGCATTTAACTGCTTCAAATGCTGCAAGGTTTCTTGTTGTTGCTGTTGTTCCTGAGGTTTGACTGCCTGCTGATGTTTTAGAAATGCACCTAGTCCATCACCATATTGTGATTCTTGCTTGGGCACAGGTCTAAGAATGCTACTGAGGTCACTCAGGCTTGGTTTGGGCTGGTGATACTCCATGATCTCTTTAACAATAGCCTCCTTTAAATTTGCCACATCCACTTTCTAAAAAGAAAATGTGATTCTTCAAACTAGCTTTTGAAAATAAGTACTTTGCTTAATATACCTCATGAAACTACCCAAGAGTCTATGTAACGATAAATACATGAGATGAATATCCCAATGTATCAGCTGGTGAAAATATTTTTGTAACAGCTGGCAGTGACACTTCCTCCTATAGTATGAAAGATTAAGTAAAGGACTGGGAAATGCAAATAAGGAACACTTTCCAATTTTAATGCTATAATTATAAGCAATTCAGCAATAAAATTGTAATATAGTGATTTTAAATATTTCAGTAACTAAAGGCTTGATGGCAAATTCTGATCCCATTTGCTTTTAGTATTCATACTTGGAAACAAACCTCATTCTCAAAATCAAAGTTGAATGCTGGTATACAAATAGGTTCGTCATCTGGGTCATGATATTTAGACAGGTATGGGTGTTTGAGAGCCTGATCAACAGATATTCTGTCAGCAGGACTTAGTGCCAACATTTTACTCAGTAGGTCAACAGCCTTCTTCGGTGCTTTGGGAAAAAGCACATTGAAAGGCACAGGATCCTTCTTCCCTAAACCTGTAAACCAAATATTTTATGTTAATAGGTCTTTCATTTAACATGATCAGATATACAAGACCCAAATTCTACTTGTGTGCAGCTGATATCAATACTGTAAGGTACTGTATAAATATTAAAATACAGCGCACATTTAATAAATACAACACAAATACAACTTATTCCTTCCACAGAAAAAGGTCAAATTTTACCACAAAAGTAATATCTTTATTTTACCCCTGATGAAATTCCGCACCATCTCTGACTGGGATTTCTGCAGTATGTCTTTGGAGGGAGAGCCCAAGATGCCAATAATGAGTTTTAACTGATTAATGTAATCCTTGCCTGTAAAACATAATGAGACACACAAATGATATGGTATCAGGTATTGCTAGTACATTATGTACAATTCAAAGTCAAATCAATTTTAAAAGTCATCAAAACATGATCATTACATGAACAAATGCTGTTTACTGTCATTTTCAAAATTAGATTGGGAAAACAGCAACAGCAATATCATCAGTATTACACTACTCTCAATTTCACATCTTCCATGCACAAATTCATTAAATTATATATTAACCCTTGTGTATAAACCTATTTTAGGGTGGAGACAGCTTAAGTGCCATTAATCTTATATTGTTTTGATATGAGGGTTCTGATGTTTTCTAAATATACTCCATCACACAACAAATAAAAAAAATCATACATGGTTATCATAAATTTTTACCAAAATTCAATCTGGCAATAATACTTCTTATTGAAAAATCTATATGGATAATGAGCTTTTGTTTTAACATAACACAAGCTGCTGCAAGACTAATTGTTCCTGTTACAAGCTGAGACCCATTAGTAACCTCTGTGCCACTGTGTGGATCAGCTGCATAAATTACTTATAAAATGTCACCTAGAGTGAACTAAAGCTGGGGCACCAAAGCCATTAACTTTGCTCCTGCTGACAGTAGCCCAAGTTTCAGAGACAATGAGAGCAAGCTTTTTTCATTTTCTTATTTCCATCCATGCCCACTTGCCGCACCTGCACTTAACTGCTGTTTGACTGAAGTTTACTGCACTAATCACAAATGTAAGACAGCCCTACATAATAAGGATGTGCACAATTAAAAAATTGTCAAAATTTGGGCGTTTTTGTGGACATAGTGGCATTGAATCTAATAAAATATCTAAAAATAAGCATATCATAAACAGATTATAAACAAAAACCTTTTTAGATTAATCAGAGTACTATGTTATGTTATAGCCAGGCTATTACTAGTAAGTAGCCAATCTCTTAAAATGTCACAATAAAGATAAAATGTAACTCTGCTATAAACCACACAAAGTGAAAAGGGTCAGGTGCTCTGTAGCCTTGCTGTTTTCATTTTGATGTAGTTTTTCACCTGTGATAAAATACAACTCAGTTCCTTATTTTCTATGAGAGTGCCTTAGGGTGTCAGTGAAATATGGTCAGCAAAAGTTGGTCTTTTGGACACATTAGTTTTTAAACACTGACATGCCTCAGGGTTGTGTATTATCAACTTGCATTAGTTTTTTCAGATATTTGGCATATACATAGAAATTATGTTAGGGTGAGCCCAGCATGACACTCTACTAGACCATGAAAATAGAAGCTGAACCATGAAATATATCTTATTTGCAATTCTGATGGTGAGATAGCAACTACTTTTGTGGGGCAATTTGCAGCAAATTTGAGGTGAATGCATCTGTATTCTAAAAAGATAGATTCAACTAAAACCATTAAAGCATAATCAATCTTGCTGTCAGCAACACACCAGTTTCCTTCAATTCATATCCACTTAATCTTTATCTGAAATTTTAGGAAATGATGAAGCAGCCTTACCTGGAAAAAGTTGTTTTCTGCCTAACATTTCAGCAAAGATGCACCCAACAGACCACACATCAATAGCTGTGGTATATTCCAACATGGACAACATTATTTCTGGAGCTCTATACCATCGTGTGGCCACATACTGGGTCATAAAGTACTTGTGCTCTTGGTCAGGACCAGAGCTGATCCCTCTTGCCATGCCTATAAACAATTGCATTTGTTTATCCTCATTATTTAATTGTGACATAGCATTCACTTTAAAGGAGTTTTCAATTCTAGCTAAGGAAGTGACGCAAAGAAAATGCCAGTGAGCAGATCAAATACAATGATATAGGAAAAAAGACATTGTCAACTGTTTAATTTAAAACAGCTTATCACTTATTTCTTTTTAAAAGATTTATAAATGCATAATCAACTTTATTAAAATGTTAAGGAAATTACAGATAAATACAATGAACAAAAGGAAATATCAATTCATACTGCAAACAACAACACAGTGCCAAACTGCAAACTTACCAAAATCTCCAATCTTCAGATCACAATTCTCATTTACCAGCAAGTTACTTGGTTTGAGATCTCTGTGGATCACATGGGCTGAGTGGATGTACTTCAGGCCTCGCAAAATTTGATACAAAAAATAGCGCACATGCTCATCTGTCAATTCTTGACTTGAATGAATTATTCTATGCAAGTCACTCTCCATAAGGTCCAAAACAATATAGATTTCCTTTAAATTGTCTACAGACTGAGGTTTCAGAATTTCGCGTATTTTTATCACATTATCATGTTTGAAGTGCTTCAGAATTCTTATTTCTCTATAAGTTCTCTTTGTTATTTGTGGCATTTCAAATATATCAGGTATTTTCTTGATGGCAACCTTGTCCTTGGTTCTTCTGTTGATGGCAGAGCACACAACTCCATAAGCACCAATACCAATATTTTCCACTGGTTCATATTCTGTGTTGGCTAGGTCAAACTTGATGTTGTATGCCTTCTTTCTTAATGCTGCTAGATTGTGATCCTTAGCGGTCATTGTTGGTGCTGGATCTTTTTGAAAGTCATGCACTAACCTGAAACATCAAAAGGGTACCTTAATGGTAATATTTAATAAGAGCCTTAAGACTTATATTTACTAAGCGTGAGATGCTAACACTTTAAAACAACATATCATAATATACCTTGCTGTAAACAGTCAAAAGAGAGTTTGTATATTCATCAAAGACAGCTGATCACAGAAGAAATGGGCAATCTGCTTTCATGGTCATACACATAACACAGAATCAATATATATGCAAGTATTCACTGCTATATATTAAAAAATGCTACAAGCACACCATAGGTCACATGCAGTTACTGCAGGAATAGCCTTTATCTAGGGTAAACATATTTATATTTTCTAGTAAATGTTCACTTCTATGTTAAGGTTGCATACATTCAGATAACATACGCAATCATTTGAGAATAAAAATGTCTCAGATGAAGAAAAATTCTATACAATAAAATGAAACTCTAGCAATATCTCATAACATTATAGACTAGTGACATATTTAATATAATACACAGCTGCCAGTAGTTAGTATATGGCTTCATTTACTAATATATAAGAGGAGTGCCTGAAAAGTAACAGAACCATAATTGTCAAAGGCAATACATTTCAATGCCAAACAAAATATATGGCTTCCCCTTCAACATTATCCCTAGTAGAAATGCACTTAATGCACCTTGGATCTCTACCTGGATTCTATATGTACTATTGGACAGATTCATCTAGGATGTCCCTCATCCCCTTGGTTATGTTGGAGGCCTTCAAAATGGGTCCCCTTGATAACCCCAATCAGATTGGGATGAAAGAAGTAACATGGAGAGAGATAAGGTAAAAAAGAAGGTTACTGCAGTGCGGCAATGTTCCATATATCTACCTGTACTTGTTCGGTGTGTAATCCTCTATATGTTTCACGAATTGGCAGTTTTTTTCTGCTCAAAATGCTTCGATTTTTATCGATTTCTGTCCCAAGAGATTAGGCATAATTCACCCTACTGCAGAGCATCTGAACCAATTTGCCCCGAAAGACAGCCGTTATAAAAGCAACAGTGTGGTGATGTGTAAAGTGAACTAATGGTGGTGTATTAGTGAACTAAAAAACAGCATGATATGGATCTTGCCTGGGTGGAGTCACCTTATTTACCGCTTAAATATGCAGATTGCATACATGGGCCAAAATAATTAGGAAATAGATTCTGGGGTGAAAGAACTGAGCAAAGACCCAATGCATTCGCTTACTTCCAAAAAGTATGACTCAAGAGGAGCTAAATTTTATCTCAAAATGTTATCCTCACTCTGAGACCACGATACCCAACAACCAACTGGCAAAACAGTCAAACCTAAATTTAGTTACAAATACGGTATCAACATAGCTCGAGAGTTCTTTATCTTGTGTATATATAGAAGCTCTATCTATGATAAAATCAGTAATAAAAGACGCTATTACCTGCCGAAACCAATCGAATTTCTTTCCTATTCAGCAGCTTCCGCTGCATACTCATATTTATAAGCGCTGACTTGTTACTATTTTTAGAAACACCAATTACGTTGACCCGACAACAAGCCAATCATGAGCGCGTGCTTTAATTCCCAATATTCATTGCGCGTACCGGCGGCAGTGGTTGAAACAGGGCTGTAATGTTGTGGGGAATTTTTCTTGTAGTTTTCTTCTTAGTGCAAGAAGTATGGGCAATCCATGGTGGAATGCTGTATCCAAGGGAGTCAGAGAGCAGACAGATACAGGAATTAAATGGCATGTGGAAGTTCAGAGCAGATTATTCCCCAAATAGATTGAGGGGCTTTGATCAAAAGTGGTTTGCAAAGCCACTCGATCAGGTGATGTGGGCGTATTTTTATGACATCTGTCAGTGTGCGATGTACAATTATTTTATGTGAATGCGTTATTAGTAATCACCATTATATACGTTCCTATATATGCTTGTTTTGTTTCAACATGATATGCATGTATTTAGTATATCTAGTTACAGGCAAAATTACACATTGAGTTACAGGACCTCTGCCTCTACTAACCCAGTAGATTGGGGTCCTACTATTTAGCGGAATAAAAAAAAAAAAAAAAAAAGTAGCGGAATCAAGCGGATTCAACAATAAATACCTATTTATGTAACATTTTAAAGCTTGTTTCAATTGAAATACCGAGTAGATTGGATAATTAGATATATATATATCAGTCTAGACCGGACCATTTGACCCTATCATACTGAACTACCCCCCCAGGGGCGGATTTAGGCCGTCTTCTGGGTCTTCCGGAAGACGGTCAGATTTTCAAGTTAACATTGACAGGTATCTATTTTTTCTGTTGGAAGACGGTCAAAATTGGAGTGTGAATCAACAAAGATAATTTGGAAGACTCTCAGTAAATAGCACTGTATCCGCCCCTGCCCCCCCCCCCCCCTTTTCACTCAGGTTACCCCATTTTAATTCATATTTGACATAGGAAAAGGTCAATACAGAATAGAAAAAAAAAGAAATTGAATTTAATATAAATACCCACAGGAACAACTACTTATAACATGAACAGTTGAGAATTAATTAATTAATTAACCTTTTGGTTTTATATTTCCTTTTCATGTTGGTTAATATTATTGACATTATGATAAATATTATCACGTGTCTTTATTTATTTATTTATTTATTTTATATTTTAGACAGGTCCAGTCATCCCAATGCCAGTGCCATCTAGCTATAATGATATCACAACTAACCAGTCCCTGAGAGACTTTGTAGGATGGACGTGGTATGACAGAACTTTCTTTGTATCACCTGAATGGCAGAATAAAAGGGTGGTTTTGAGGGTGGACAGCGCACATTACAATTCTATTGTGGTATGCATTGATAGATTTTTTTGCCTCATTTTAGTCAAATTTGAAATATTTGTTATTCAGTAGACCTTGGAGCCATGTTGCACTGGAAAGGAAACTGCCACATACTTCAAGTATAAGGCACTTATAAGTTATATGAGTGTATCTACATGTATGTAAATATTAGGATGTTGTTTAAGTAATATTCAATGATTAACTTTTTGTAGATCTGTGAAGTGTTGGAAAACACTAGAATAAAATTGTTCACAGAGACTGGAGGCAATTTACAAATGGCATTTTGCAGAAATAAAATATGCTAGTTTTATATTGTGTGACCAAAGCATAAACAAAAAATCTCTTTCAATTGCATGTGCAGTGGGTGAATTCAATACAGGTCATGAATCACAGTGGAGGACATTTACCTTTTGAGGCAGAAGTTAACAAAGCACTGAACTTTGCTGGGGAAAACAGAATAACTATTACAATAAACAACACACTTTCCCCAACCACCCTTCCACCAGGAAGTATTGAATACAAGACGGACAAAAATAGGTAAAATATTGTTTTAGGTATACTGTTTTATCTAATTTGTAGATCAGTACACTGTTACTCTAAGAATTTGTTGCTGATTTGTTGATCAGTGCTGAAAAACTTTTAATATTGCCATATGTGGCTTCTTTATGCTGCAAACATTTTCTTTTTCAGGTATCCTGCTGGTTATTTTGTCCAAAATTTACAAATGGATTTTTTTAATTATGCTGGCATTCATCGTTCTGTGAGACTGTACTCCACACCAAGGACTTACATAGATGATATCACCATAGTAACCAGAGACACATCAGGTAAGAGAATTCAGATATGTTTTTCTGGGCTCTAGGAGTTAATACATACAATTTTTGATATCTTTTCTTGTGTCAAATTTTGTTACTTTTGTCATTTTGTGTCCAAGCAAACTTTGTCCATTGGAATCATTGATTCAGACATGAGCTTTTTCTTTAGAAAAGCAGAATTTCGCGTTTTTTAATTCAATTCTGATGGTTCCTGAAACTCGTCAAGGTTAATTATTGGGTCCCATGATAAATGTTCAGAGTTTTTTTTTTAATCTGGGCTCATGTCTATTGATTTTACTTCTATATTTCAGGTGTTGTGGACTATAATGTAACTCTTGAAGGAAACACAGCAGGTGCTACATTGACAGTTGATGTCATTGATAAGTCTGGAGTGACTGTTGCAAGTAGCTCCCAACCCAGAGGAAAAATCATGATACCAAAACCTCATTTATGGTGGCCTTATACAAGTAATGGCCAGGATCCAGCTTATTTTTATACTTTTAAGGTAGTTCAGAAATGTTTTTGGTGAATGTTTGCTTTAAATTTAGAAAGATGTGTTACTGGTAAAAAAGTATCATTATCTTTTTCTCTTTGTGGTGGTAGAAACCTTTTTGAATGGCATATTGTCATACACATTTTTTTATGATTGAAAAATAGATTTTTTTTTTTTGTAGTTGTATGGCCAGAATTTTTATGAAATGGGTGGCCATTTTGTGTTAATTTATGCACATGAAAATATAACAAAAGGATTAAATTTTGTAGGTTGCAATCAAAGACTCCAAGAACATTGCAGATTTTTATCGTCTTCCCTTTGGTATTCGTAGTGTAGAATGGACTAATACCCAGTTGTTGATCAATGGGAAGCCTTTCTACTGCCAGGGAGTTGCCAAGCATGAGGATGCTGATGTAAGTTAATAAATATCTATTGTAATTATAACATAGTAATTGCATCATGCCATATCATTTGACATATATCTTATCAGATAATATATTGAGTATTTTTTTTCAATTAATACTGTTGCTTGTTGTGGTGAAAGTTTTTCCAACTATGTGATACATGTGTCAGAAAAATTCATTTAATTTGAGCCCATATTGCATGCCTTGCATGCACTGTTTCATATACTTCTAAGGCATAATGCTTGTTTGAAGAAGTTCCTTTATATTTTGGTGGACAGGTTATTTTAAAGCTATTCTGTTCTTGAAATCTGTGATTTCAGCATTGTTTTATTTGAGTATTACTCAGGCCTTCCCAACTACCAGACTCGGCACCTACGGGTCCAGTATAAACCGGTTTATCTGACCACACTACCCGTTTTCAAGGTGTGTGTCAGATCGCATAAAAGAGTATCAGCCACCACACCGATTTTACCTGGTGCGCGATGTGATGGCGATGATCCTAGTAATAGATAGACCCCGAGTCAGCGGGGGTTATGTGGCATACACGAGTGCGAAGCACGAGTGGATGTCACATAACCCTCGCTGAGGAGGGATCTATCTTATTTAGACCACGGGTCCATTAGCGGGTTATAACGCATTCATGCAAGACGTGCGGTTATGCGAGTTACACCACGTCTGAATCTTTTGTTCTTCACTTCCACCGTGGTCTAAAGCGGGGTTGGAAAGTAGTGCATCTCATCTACATTCATGCGCTGCTGCAATTTTCCCTGTTTATGCTAAAAATCTGACAATACCGCAATTTTTAACATAAAATTTAGGTTCGAACATAGCCAATGATCTGTCGGGGGTTAAATATTTTCTGGACGAGATTCAGTGAGTCGTCTGTCGCCATGTTGTCACTCGGAACTACACCAATGTCTCCGCACTCGACAATAGTATGGAGCTTGCGGAATGAGCCGAGGATTGCCGATTTCCATGTTGTTGTATTCATACGACTCCTACTTGACGAAAACGAGGCGCGATACCCGGATGACAGGTAGGCTTACAAAATTTGTGATGGGGTATGATACTCTTTTATGCGATCTGACACACACCTTGAAAACGGGTAGTGTGGTCAGATAAACCGGTTTATACTGGACCCGTAGGTGCTGAGTCTGGTAGTTGGGAAGGCCTG
>NW_019775413.1:639087-668309 GCF_001039355.2 Lingula anatina | reverse complement strand
AATATCATAAATGTTAAAAAAATGTCCTTTCCGAAACAGGGATGTTTCGGAAAGGACATTTATTTTAACATGACACTGCAATTAGCACACATGTCCGTGCAAAATAATATTTTACACAATCATGAAGCATAACATAAAGAACTAATGCAAGGTAAAGTGAAGTACAGAAGTCCTCAGAATATCTCAGAATCAAAAACTTCATGGAGTCACATTTAATACTGAAACAGGAAAATTACAAAATGTCATTGATTCGTCAAATTTTGGATATTTTCATCCATTTTTTTTGCAAATACATAAAAGAGCAATACTCTCTGAGTAAAACTAAGTGGTTTTTTGGAGATCAATACCTTAAATTACCATAAAAGTCACACACTTCAAGGTTTAGCTTATGAAAATTAAAAAAATGATTTTCAAAATTCAAATGATCATATCTTTATACATACACAAGGTTTTATCTCAGGATTGTCATTTCTTATACCCTTCAGGTCTATACTTTCAAGAAAAGTACACATTTCAACACAAAAATGACTTCTATTTTTGACCCTTGTTGGGAAAAAAAGGAGCCCAGGATTGTAAAAATGCCCATATAAGAAATTTGGAGATTTTTACCTCCACCAAGGAGGTTATGTTTTCACCCCTGTTTGTCTGTCTGTCTGTCTGTTTGTCATCAACATAACTCAAAAAGTTATGGATGAATTTCGATGGAATTTTCAGGGTAGGTCAGAAATTGGTTAACTTAGAAGTGATTAGTTTTGGTGGTGATCTGGATCAATAATCAATCAATAATCAAAAATCAAAAAACTAAGTTATGGACCGATTTTTATGAAATTTTCAGGAACTGTCAGAAGTGAGCCAAGCCACAGATGATTAGTTTTTGGTGGTGATCCAGATCAATAATCAATCAATAATCAAAAATAAAAAAACTAAATCATTATAGAATGAAAATTTAGGGGTGAAACGGCATGGGATGGAGACTTTGCTGCCTTGACAAAGGTCTGCGCTCTCTGAGTGCTTTTCTAGTTCTCCCTCTTTTTCTTTTGGCATTTTTTTTATAATTGGCTCTGATATTTCAGAGCTGTAATAGGCCATACCAAATATCTAGATCCTTATAGACCAGTTACATTTGTAGTGGGAGGAAGTGATTTCTATGAAGACAAGGCTGTAAGTGTTTTTTAAAATCAAATGTAAGTTTTTATTTGAAGTCAATGTAAAGGAACTGTTGCATTCTCTTTCTCCCTCTCTCTCTCTCTCTCTCTCTCTCTCTCTCTCTCTCTCTCTCAGGGTGTTTATGAGGTAAAGTGATGCTTTGGGTTTCCTGGTCACTTCAAGATTATGGGTGGCAAATTAATGTTGTATATTCTGATCTTTCAGAGTTATCAATTTGATTCATACCTTTGACTTAGTCATATCTCTAATTCCCACAAGGGCCGTCTTTCACATATAAAACCAGTTGTGTTTACCATTAAGATGTGTTTTTTCATGTGGCAGGCCCAATATACAGACATAATCTGTGTGAACCACTACTATGCCTGGTACAGTGACATGGGACATTTGGATGTGATTCAGCTTCAGATGAACTATGATATTACAAACTGGCACAAAACCTTTAACAAACCTGTTATCATAACAGAGTATGGAGCTGACACCGTGGCTGGACTGCATAAAGTAATTGTGTTATTCCATTATAATTTTAGTTATATTAAAGTGAGATTTAGTTGTAAAATGATTTATTAGGATATGGGAAATTGAAAAATTTCCTTTAAAAATTACATAAAATTGGAAAATAAATAATTTTTGTCTTTTATTTAGGAAAAACAGTGCTTAAACTTTTAAAGGGAACTAATTATTTTAATTTGACAGCTTCCCTCTGATGCATTCACAGAAGAATATCAAGTACAGTTCATGAGGAAATACCATGAGATATTTGATGCTTTGAGAAAACAGTTCTTGGCGGGAGAAATGGTGTGGAACTTTGCAGACTTCCAGACTGATCAAGGTAAGGGGGTGCTAGTTCAGTAACTTCAAATAATATGAATAAAGTGTATGAGATGGGCTAACCTAATATATTTTTTTAATTTGATGAGTGTGGGAATTTTATTCAACAAATATTTTTTTGTAGAAATATAAAAATGATAAAATTATGGTCAGTTGTTATATTAATTTTTTGTGGACATTATTGTTTGCTTGCTAATTTTTTTACATAAGTGTTTGATTTAAAGTAGCTGTTTCATAAATGATCTTACATTTTTAAGCAACTACCAGAGTTGATGGCAATAAGAAAGGAGTCTTCACACGGCAGAGACAACCCAAGATGGCTGCTCATTTCCTGCGGGATAGGTATCAGGGGCTTATTAACAGGAGATCAGGAAGAACATGCAGGAAAAGTTTCAACTTATCCACTTATTTTCAAGAGCTGTAAATGGTTTAGAACTTGCTTTCACTGAACTGCTTACCAGTTAAATTTAATCTGACAGTGTGCAATCCTTGATGGTGGTGTTATTTTTGGAAAGAAATACAATGTATTATGTGCAATAACAATTTACAGCTGACTAATGACAATTAATTGTATTAAATTACTGTTTAACATGGACTTAGATGTGATGTGACATGATATTGAACAAATTTTAACATGCTGTAATAAAAGTAGTATGGATGATTTCACAGCATAACTGCTCAGATTTCCATTATTTGCTGTGCCAATTATAATTTAAATCAAAATTTCAATAATTTTTTAGTTCAATTGTTAGTTTTTTTTAAATTTACCTTTTCAAGGTACCATGTGTAGCTGTATCTTTTGAATGTATGTATATTTAGATGAATATTTACTTTTGTACTCCATTTGTTAAAGGATGTTTTACATATTATAAATTTATAAGATATTAGTGCAGTTGTGAAAACTGTTTACTTAAGCTAAGGCTCAGTATTAATACAAATATATTCATGTAAATTCATGATGCTTACTATTGTCTTTGAAATAAAAGATTAGAATGGGCATTGGGCTAATTTTGGAATATTTTAACCAGTCAAACCAAATAAAAAATTCTACTTAAAAAACATGAAATATAAATCATATTTTGTTATTGAAATATTTTAGAAAATGAAAAATACAATTAGTTTCCCTAAACAGTGTACCTGTTTTACCATATATTCTATTGTCCAATTTTTCTGTCATTTGTTACTGAGCTCTGCAATTATGTTACAATACCATTACATTGTACATGCAGAAATAACATCCCAATATATAGAGTGCATAATATTGCTATAGAATGTAGTCACACTTTACCCAAACAATTGCAGATCAGGGAAATGAATCACAATATGAGATAACCTCACTGCCCCATTCTGATAAGCTTTTACCTTATCAATATGTTTGTGTGCACTGTCACTTTGACCAGACAGGCAGGTTCTAAATGGTTTTACTAGGAACCATAAAAATGTTTATTGTGCCATGTTATTTTTGTAGTATACTCTTGTTAAACATTTCTGGGGTTGATGGCATCCTTTACCCAAGGGAATCTGAATCTAGACAGATACAGGATTTAAATGGGATCTGGGATTTCAGAATGGATGACTCCACTAACAGAAATAAAGGATTTGAAGAAGATTGGTTTAAGCAGCCTTTGAAAAGGGTAAACAAAGGAAAAGTGTTTGAAAAAGTTGAATCTGCTGAAGGAAGTCATAAATGTATTTACATAAATCATTTAGCAAAAGGAACTTCTTGTTAAACCCTAACATTGCTCAAATAAAATAAAAGGTTTTCTTTGAAAAGATATTCAAGATTTATAATAAGTGCCTTATGATGTTAATGACCAGTTCACTTGAAGTAACATTGATTATTAGTAAGTAACAAACTTATTAAAACCTTATTGGTGTATAAGTGATAAGTAACCTCTTTTTCAGACTGGATCAGTTTTAAAGATGCCTGTCCCTTCTAGTTTTAATGATATCACGGAGACCAGAGAGATGCGCGACTTTGTTGGCTGGGTTTGGTATGACCGTCAGTTCTATGTGTCTCCAGACTGGATAAAGAAGAGAGTGGTGCTCAGAGTGGACAGTGCCCACTACACTGCTGTAGTGGTATTTATCAGCATGGCAATTGATCGTTTGTGATTACTTCTGTCGGCTTATCTTTTAATAGTAATAGTAGGATTTTTTTTAAATAGTAGTACTTTTATGTTTTATCTGCAGTGAAGTAAGTATGGTTTTTTCGTAATTTACCTCTGTGTTGGCAGTGATTGTTAGTGAGCAAAAACAAAAAATTAGAAAGATATTGTATGAAAGCCCTCTTTCTTTATGTACGGACACAGATGTGTCCGTACATAAAGCTGTCACCTGTGTCTGTCGTCGCTGTCGCTGTGCACTTTAAGTGATAACACAATAAGTGGAAAGCCTTTTTACCTTTTGTCTTCAAACTTTTGGAACTGATGAATATTCATAAAACACATGTCAAGTTGGAAAATCAGCTTGATTGGACCATTTTTACAAAAGTTATGCTGCTTTTTTCTCCTTTTTCATCATATCCACCATTGTACAGATAACATGAAAACAGGGTCATATTTTGTTTTAAAACTTGCAGGACTGATTCATAGAACTAACATACAGACCAAGTTAAAAAATCAGCTTGATCAGTTAAGTTTTGATGAAGTTATGCCTTTTTTGTATATAAGTGGTTTTTCCTCAGATTCAGTTCTAATGCATGTTAACAGCCTCATTATTGAATCAATTAGATATGTTTGGACATTTTCTGCATCTTAACAATATTGTTAGTTGATAATATAAAAATGATGGTAAACCTGTTGGAAACAACTCATCATTGCAATTTGTCAGATTCAGTCATTCACTATGTTCAAAATCTCGAGCAAAGTTTACATTTAAAATTGTTCTGTTGATATTTTTCCCATCTCAACAATTTTCTTCATTTTAGGTAAAAAAATTGTTGAAAATGGAGATAGACTCATTTCAGTACAATTATCTCTTGTTTACATTTTGGTGTTTTCAAGGTGTGACTTTGAAGTTCCATGAGCCTGAAGACCTTTGCTAGACGATTTAAAATATCCATGTTCCCTGCAGTGCATAATTAAAGATTGGTGGTGATTATGCTGTTAAGCATTTGGTAATATTGCATCAAAACCCCCATAGGCTTGAAGACTTTTGATAGTCACATTTTCTAAATATCTGTGGTATTTATATTTTATTATTAAAAATTGATGGTCATTATGCTTTTAAGCATTGTGTAATATTGCATCAAAATTGAAGAAACTCCTATTTTGGATACTGCCGCGATGATGACCATTAAGAGAAAACCACGTTACTTGTGATCCTCAAACCTACAAAAAAGAAACGGGACTAAAATTCAGCCTGACTTTGCAGTTAAGCATAATGTATTATTGCATCAGAGTTGATAGTAACCTATTTTATGCATTATTTTTTGCTTTTTATCTGTACATTTGACAGCTTTGCTGTCTTGTTTGATTTGGGTATCTTAATATTTCCCAAAATATTCTTAATTTGTATAAATTCATTTGATTCTACATATGATTTAGTGGGTAAACTCCATAGAAGTGGTGAAGCACACAGGAGGACATCTTCCATTTGAGAGAGAAGTTAGTGAACATCTTAATTTCTCTGGAGCAAATAGGGTCACTATTGCCATCAACAATACACTGACTCCAGAAACACTGCCACCTGGAGAAATTGTGTGGCACACAGACTCTTCAAGGTACATTAAGAATGGTTATTGTGAATGTTATACTAATATTGCTCAACTTTTGAATTATAAAAGCTTTTAAGGTGCTTCTGTTTTACCTTAAGTATTTCTACATACTTACAAATTGTCAGGTAGCTATGATAGTGTGTAATAGAAAAACTATATGTCCCACTTGTGAATTGTGCATTTCTTAGTCTTTTTTTATCCTAACATTTAAGTTAAAATTCTTGTGAAATATTTTGGGTACACTTAAATCTGCAAAACCTTACTTTTAAACATATCTTAAAAGATCTGGGCCCCATAACTCAAAAGCATTGTGCATTGTGACCAAGCGCAAGAGTCGATTCCATAACCCCCATATGTGGTGAGTATGGGCGAGTTATAGAATCGACACGATTGCGTTTGGTCCAAATGTGCGATGCTTTCGAGTTATTGGGCAGCTGTTAAATTTTTGCTACTTGCACAGGGTACTGCAACAGAAATATATAGATTAATTTTACAAAACTGGGTCATTTTGTGACATTTTCTGTCTCATTTAGTTATCCAATTGGCTATTTCACCCAGAAGACACAAACAAACGCCTTTAACTATGCAGGCCTTCACAGATCTGTTCGTCTTTACACCACACCAGTTGATTATGTGGATGACATCACTATCACAACTAGCTTCTATCATAGCAAAGGTCTCTCTCTCTCTCTCTCTCTCTCAACAACTTAAAACAAGAGGATTTGTGTTTTTTAAAATAAACTGCTCTTACAACCATAAACATGCAGGTACCTGTACATAGAACTTGATTGGTTTTAGATGCATTTTTTTTAAATTTCCAAGTAGATCTCTGCTTTTTATACCATTTTGAGCATGTGCAAAAGTTAACAATTTAAGCATGTGAGTTGCATGTTTACAGAGTAAATAGAAAATTTAAAAAATATCAATCTTATTTATTAATTACTCTGCACCTTTAAGGTTATGTCAAATATAACATAAGCAGAAATGGAAATGCAACAAATTCAGCTCTAACAGTGGAAATTCTGGACAATGATGGTAACACAGTAGCCAGAGCTCAAGCAGATGAAAAGGATGGTGGTGAGCTTGACATTGAAAATGTAAACCTCTGGTGGCCATACTTGATGGTGGATGGTGGAGGTCCAGCATATTTATACACACTGAAGGTAATAAATCTCAATGGCTTTTGGGATTTGTTTAAGTTTTACAAATTATTAACATTCATCATCTGTTTTTTTTTCTTGAAAAACTCTCTCTTCAAGGGGTGAATGATTAAAAAATGATGATGAGGCATATTAATGTGTAAAGGATATATTGAAGACAGGCATCAAGAAATAAATTTTTAATGTTCTGAGAGAAATGATGATCAAATGTTTTCTTTCTCCAGGTTTCTTTCAATACCTCCCAGTCAACTGATGTGTACAGGCTTCCATTTGGGGTCAGGACAGTGGAGGTGAATGGCTCTCAACTCTTCATTAACAAGAAACCATTTTACTGCCGTGGAGTGGCAAAACAAGAAGACGCTGATGTAAGTTTAAAAGTGACCAAAAAGTGATAATTACAAAATAATCTGTACTGACTTTATTTTGTGCAAGTTGTACTGTGTTAAAACAATCACTGTGTTTATGTATCAGCAGCATTCTGCATTGCAGTTGGAATGATGTATATCTTTCAGAGAAAATCTATAATTACAGTGTGCACATTAATAGCTATTGTACAAAACATTTGGTAAAAGACTCAAATGACAAATTTCATTACCATTCATTTGAACAAAAACTGTAATACTGTTTCAAAGAGACATCCAGTCGTATATTTTATGAATATATAAAATTAGTTTTTTANTCGCCTCTCTGATCCTCTAGTTCCATTATAATGTTAGTTATATTAAAGTGAGATTTAGTTGTAAAACATGATTTATTAGGATATGAGAAATTGAAAAAATTCCTTTATAAATTACATAAAATGGGAAAATAAATAATTTTTGTCTTTTATTTAGGGAGTTAAACAGTGCTTGATCTTTTAAAGGGAACTGATTATTTTAATTTGACAGCTTCCCTCTGATGCATTCACAGAAGAATATCAAGTACAGTTCATGAGGAAATACCATGAGATATTTGATGCTTTGAGAAAACAGTTCTTGGTGGGAGAAATGGTGTGGAACTTTGCAGACTTCCAGACTGATCAAAGTAAGGGGGTGCTAGTTCAGTAACTTCAAACAATATGAATAAAGTGTATGAGATGGGCTAACCTAATATATTTTTTTAATTTGATGAGTGTGGGAATTTTATTCAACAAATATTTTTTTGTAGAAATATAAAAATGATAAAATTATGGTCAGTTGTTATATTAATTTTTTGTGGACATTATTGTTTGCTTGCTAATTTTTTTACAAAAGTGTTTGATTTAAAGTAGCTGTTTCATAAATGATCTTACATTTTTAAGCAACTACCAGAGTTGATGGCAATAAGAAAGGAGTCTTCACACGGCAGAGACAACCCAAGATGGCTGCTCATTTCCTGCGGGATAGGTATCAGGGGCTTATTAACAGGAGATCAGGGAGAACATGCAGGAAAAGTTTCAACTTATCCACTTATTTTCAAGAGCTGTAAATGGTTTAGAACTTGCTTTCACTGAACTGCTTACCAGTTAAATTTAATCTGACAGTGTGCAATCCTTGATGGTGGTGTTATTTTTGGAAAGAAATACAATTTATTATGTGCAATAACAATTTACAGCTGACTACTGATAATTAATTGTATTAAATTACTGTTTAACATGGACTTAAATGTGATGTGACATGATATTGAACAATTTTTAACATGCTGTAATAAAAGTAGTATGGATGATTTCACAGCATAACTGCTCAGATTTCCATTATTTGCTGTGCCAATTATAATTTAAATCAAAATTTCAATAATTTTTTAGTTCGATTGTTAGTTTGTTTTTTTTTTAATTTACCTTTTCAAGGTACCGTGTGTAGCTGTATCTTTTGAATGTACTTTTGTACTCCATTTGTTAAAGGATGTTTTACATATTATAAATTTATATTATTGCAGTTGTGAAAACTGATTACTTCAGCTAAGGCTCAGTATTAATACAAATATATTCATGTAAATTCATGATGCTTACTATCGTCTTTGAAATAAAAGATTAGAATGGGCATTGGGCTAATTTTGGAATATTTTAACCAGTCAAACCAAATAAAAAATTCTACTTAAAAAACGTGAAATATAAATCATATTTTGTTATTGAAATATTTTAGAAAATGAAAAATACAATTAGTTTCCCTAAACAGTGTACCTGTTTTACCATATATTCTATTGTCCAATTTTTGCTGTCAATTGTTACTGAGCTCTGCAATTATGTTACAATACCATTACATTGTACATGCAGAAATAACATCCCAATATATAGAGTGCATAATATTGCTATAGAATGTAGTCACACTTTACCCAAACAATTGCAGATCAGGGAAATGAATCACAATATGAGATAACCTCACTGCCCCATTCTGATAAGCTTTTACCTTATCAATATGTTTGTGTGCACTGTCACTTTGACCAGACAGGCAGGTTCTAAATGGTTTTACTAGGAACCATAAAAATGTTTATTGTGCCATGTTATTTTTGTAGTATACTCTTGTTAAACATTTATGGGGTTCATGGCATCCTTTACCCAAGGGAATCTGAATCTAGACAGATACAGGATTTAAATGGGATCTGGGATTTCAGAATGGATGACTCCACTAACAGAAATAAAGGATTTGAAGAAGATTGGTTTAAGCAGCCTTTGAAAAGGGTAAACAAAGGAAAAGTGTTTGAAAAAGTTGAATCTGCTGAAGGAAGTCATAAATGTATTTACATAAATCATTTAGCAAAAGGAACTTCTTGTTAAACCCTAACATTGCTCAAATAAAATAAAAGGTTTTCTTTGAAAAGATATTCAAGATTTATAATAAGTGCCTTGTGATGTTAATGACCAGTTCACTTGAAGTAACATTGATTATTAGTAAGTTACAAACTTATTAAAACCTTATTGGTGTATAAGTGGTAAGTAACCTCTTTTTCAGACTGGATCAGTTTTAAAGATGCCTGTCCCTTCTAGTTTTAATGATATCACGGAGACCAGAGAGATGCGCGACTTTGTTGGCTGGGTTTGGTATGACCGTCAGTTCTATGTGTCTCCAGACTGGATAAAGAAGAGAGTGGTGCTCAGAGTGGACAGTGCCCACTACACTGCTGTAGTGGTATTTATCAGCATGGCAATTGATCGTTTGTGATTACTTCTGTTGGCTTATCTTTTAATAGTAATAGTAGGATTTTTTTTTAAATAGTAGTACATTTTATTTTTTATCTGCAGTGAAGTAAGTATGGTTTTTTCGTAATTTACCTCTGTGTTGGCAGTGATTGTTAGTGAGCAAAAACAAAAAATTAGAAAGATATTGTATGAAAGCCCTCTTTCTTTATGTACGGACACATCTGTGTCCGTACATAAAGCTGTCACCTGTGTCTGTCGTCGCTGTCGCTGTGCACTTTTAGTGATAACACAATAAGTGGAAAGCCCTTTTACCTTTTGTCTTCAAACTTTTGGAACTGATGAATATTCATAAAACACATGTCAAGTTGGAAAATCAGCTTGATCGGACCATTTTTACAAAAGTTATGCTGCTTTTTTCTCCTTTTTCATCATATCCACCATTGTACAGATAACATGAAAACAGGGTCATATTTTGTTTTAAAACTTGCAGGACTGATTCATAGAACTAACATACAGACCAAGTTAAAAAATCAGCTTGATCAGTTAAGTTTTGATGAAGTTATGCCTTTTTTGTATATAAGTGGTTTTTCCTCAGATTCAGTTCTAATGCATGTTAACAGCCTCATTATTGAATCAATTAGATATGTAATAGTGTTCTTTGGACATTTTCTGCATCTTAACAATATTGTTAGTTGATAATATAAAAATGATGGTAAACCTGTTGGAAACAACTCATCATTGCAGTTTGTCAGATTCAGTCATTCACTATGTTCAAAATCTCGAGCAAAGTGGACATTTAAAATTGTTCTGTTGATATTTTTCCCATCTCAACAATTTTCTTCATTTTAGGTAAAAAAAGTGTTGAAAATGGAGATAGACTCATTTCAGTACAATTATCTCTTGTTTACATTTTGGTGTTTTCAAGGTGTGACTTTGAAGTTCCATGAGCCTGAAGACCTTTGCTAGACGATTTAAAATATCCATGTTCCCTGCAGTGCATAATTAAAGATTGGTGGTGATTATGCTGTTAAGCATTTGGTAATATTGCATCAAAACCCCCATAGGCTTGAAGACTTTTGATAGTCACATTTTCTGAATATCTGTGGTATTTATATTTTATTATTAAAAATTGATGGTCATTATGCTTTTAAGCATTGTGTAATATTGTATCAAAATTGAAGAAACGCCTATTTTGGATACTGCCGCGATGATGACCATTAAGAGAAAACCATATTACTTGTGATCCTCAAACCTACGAAAAAGAAACGGGACTAAAATTCAGCCTGACTTTGCAGTTAAGCGTAATGTATTATTGCATCAGAGTCGATAGTAACCTATTTTATGCATTATTTTTTGCTTTTTGTCTGTACATTTGACAGCTTTGCTGTCTTGTTTGATTTGGGTATCTTAATATTTCCCAAAATATTCTTAATTTGTATAAATTCATTTGATTCTACATCTGATTTAGTGGGTAAACTCCATAGAAGTGGTGAAGCACACAGGAGGACATCTTCCATTTGAGAGAGAAGTTGGTGAACATCTTAAATTCTCTGGAGCAAATAGGGTCACTATTGCCATCAACAATACACTGACTCCAGAAACACTGCCACCTGGAGAAATTGTGTGGCACACAGACTCTTCAAGGTACATTAAGAATGGTTATTGTGAATGTTATACTAATATTGCTCAACTTTTGAATTATAAAAGCTTTTAAGGTGCTTCTGTTTTACCTTAAGTATTTCTACATACTTACAAATTGTCAGGTAGCTATGATAGTGTGTAATAGAAAAACTATATGTCCCACTTGTGAATTGTGCATTTCTTAGTCTTTTTTTTATCCTAACATTTAAGTTAAAATTCTTGTGAAATATTTTGGGTACACTTAAATCTGCAAAACGTTACTTTTAAACATATCTTAAAAGATCTGGGCCCCATAACTCAAAAGCATTGTGCATTGTGACCAAGCGCAAGAGTCGATTCCATAACCCCCATATGTGGTGAGTATGGGCAAGTTATAGAATCGACACGATTGCGTTTGGTCCAAATGTGCGATGCTTTCGAGTTATTGGGCAACTGTTAAATTTTTGCTACTTGCACAGGGTACTGCAACAGAAATATATAGATTAATTTGACAAAACTGGGTCATTGTGACATTTTCTGTCTCATTTAGTTATCCAATTGGCTATTTCACCCAGAAGACACAAACAAACGCCTTTAACTATGCAGGCCTTCACAGATCTGTTCGTCTTTACACCACACCAGTTGATTATGTGGATGACATCACTATCACAACTAGCTTCTATCATAGCAAAGGTGTCTCTCTCTCTCTCTCTCTCTCTCTCTCTCTCTCTCTCAACAACTTAAAACAAGAGGATTTGTGTTTTTTAAAATAAACTGCTCTTACAACCATAAACATGCAGGTACCTGTACATAGAACTTGATTGGTTTTAGATGCATTTTTTAAAATTTCCAAGTAGATCTCTGCTTTTTATACCATTTTGAGCATGTGCAAAAGTTAACAATTTAAGCATGTGAGTTGCATGTTTACAGAGTAAACAAAAAATTAAAAAAATATCAATCTTATTTATTAATTACTCTGCACCTTTAAGGTCATGTCAAATATAACATAAGCAGAAAGAGAAATGCAACAAATTCAGCTCTAACAGTGGAAATTCTGGACAATGATGGTAACACAGTAGCCAGAGCTCAAGCAGATGAAAAGGATGGTGGTGAGCTCGACATTGAAAATGTAAACCTCTGGTGGCCATACTTGATGGTGGATGGTGGAGGTCCAGCATATTTATACACACTGAAGGTAATAAATCTCAATGGCTTTTGGGATTTGTTTAAGTTTTACAAATTATTAACATTCATCATCTGTTTTTTTTTCTTGAAAAACTCTCTCTTCAAGGGGTGAATGATTAAAAAATAATGATGAGGCATACTGAGTATTAATGTGCAAAGGATATATTGAAGACAGGCATCAAGAAATAAATTTTTAATGTTCTGAGAGAAATGATGATCAAATGTTTTCTTTCTCCAGGTTTCTTTCAATACCTCCCAGTCAACTGATGTGTACAGGCTTCCATTTGGGGTCAGGACAGTGGAGGTGAATGGCTCTCAACTCTTCATTAACAAGAAACCATTTTACTGCCGTGGAGTGGCAAAACAAGAAGACGCTGATGTAAGTTTAATAGTGACCAAAAAGTGATAATTACAAAATAATCTGTGCTGACTTTATTTTGTGCAAGTTGTACTGTGTTAAAACAATCACTGTGTTTATGTATCAGCAGCATTCTGCATTGCAGTTGGAATGATGTATATCTTTCAGAGAAAATCTATAATTACAGTGTGCACATTAATAGTTATTATACTAAACATTTGGTAAAAGACTCAAATGACAAATTTCATTCCCATTCATTTGAACAAAAACTGTAATACTGTTTCAAATAGACATCCAGTCGTATATTTTATGAATATATAAAATTAGTTTTTTATTAATTTTTTTAAAATGAGTAACTGAATTTAAAATTTAGTCTGGTTTACACCATTGTACTCCATCCCAGAGACTTGGAATACAGGTAGAACTATTCTCAGTCTTGTTACTTAAACTTGCTGTCATTGTATCACTAAACTATACCAGACATTTACCGTACCAAGCACAGAGGATATCAATTCAGAAATGGACTACAAATAAAATGTGCTGACTGGACATTTACAAGGCTGCACAAGAAAAGAAAAATGTAGTACACCAACAAGACCAAGGTCAGAGTGAACTAACCCTTTATACCTGGAGTTTCAAACAATAAAGGGTAAAATAAACCCCCCAAAAACAGCCAGTTCATCAGTGTCATTAATACTCAACACCCTGAGGAGCAGGATGAAATACCAAAAAGCAAAAAATCCAACTTGGTATATGAAATTAAATGTGTGATATATGTGTGATGCAGCAAAACTTGGAGTCTTCTTGTTTTTGCATCAAGCCCAATGCCAATATACTTACAATTTCAGATGCCAAAAATGAGGTTCCCAACTGGATGGGATTGGGTTGGGCTCATTTTCTCATCACCCCAAACAATTCCTGTATTTTTCTGTATTTTTGTCACTGAATGATAAATTGATAATAGAGACCTTCAGACTCATGGAATGTTGGTTTCAAGGGATATGTCTTATGTGGTGGGACGAAAGAAACATGTATGTAAACATGGGATAACTAATATCTTTATTTTGCCAAATTATTATCAAACTCTCATTAGGTCTTAACAAATCACATTGCCATACCCTTTTGTGTTTTTATATAAAATCATTTTAAATTCTCCATACTTAATTTAATATGAATCTTCAAAATTCAGATACGAGGCAGAGGACTTGATCTAGCTGTGATAGTGAAAGATTTCAACTTGCTGAAGTGGCTTGGTGCCAACTGTTTCCGGACCTCCCACTATCCATATGCTGAGGAAATCATGGACCAGGCTGACCAACAGGGAATTGTGGTCATTGATGAATGCCCAGGCATGGGACTCAGGTAGATGGATTAAAGTTGTTATGGCAATAAAAAGACCAAACACCTGGGCCAGTAAAAGCATTAGTGAATTTCAAATATATTACAGTAATGCAGGTATAAAACTGTTAGTTGCATTCAGTTCTTCAATTCAGTTACTGGTTACTGATATATGCTGCTCAGAATTTTTTACACTTTTATACCAGGTCCTGCTGAATCTAACCTTTGAAAATACAATTAATCAAGATGATTGTTTGTAATTTTATATTTTTGTTCCAGATATTATTGTTAGTATTTATTACATAAAATGAAGATGAGGTTTTGTTAATTGTTGTTTTATTAGTGAGAGTGACTGAAAGTCAAATGAAACATACATTCTAGATCTATCAATTTTCGTCCAGCCACTAAGGCTCACCACTTGAGAGTCATGACAGAGCTGGTTCAGAGGGATAAAAACAGACCCTCTGTTATAATGTGGTCTGTGGCAAGTGATCCAGAATCTGATCTCCCTCAGGCAGAAAACTACTTTAGGTAAAAAATTGGTCTTTCATTTTCCCCCATCAACTTTTCTTCTCAATTTCAGAAAATCAGGATGTGATTTGCAATATGAAGTCCAAGTTGTACAAAGTGTAAATGTTATATTGAGTAATAAAAGAAGATAACATTTTAATTCCAGGTTCTTTGTTATTATCATTTCCATTAGATATGCTGTCAAAGTTAAGTGATTTAGGAAAAGGTTTGAATAATAAAATTGTATTTTAATTTCAAATGTTTACAAATGTATTAGCAATCAATTTAATTTCTGAAACACTCTTTTTAACACTTTTAAATATCACCAAAATCATAACCTGAGCCCTGCAGAACGTTGAGAACATGATATTTGAGACCATTTCGTAACAAGTTCTGTATTCCAGGTCTATCATTAGTCACACTAGACACCTGGATTCTGGCAGACCCATTACATTTGCTTCAAATAAACAAGAACATAATGATAGACTTGTGAGTAAAATTTAAGGCTTTAGTTTTACTGATTATTTTAAAGTAAATCTTAGAATTTGTACAGCATGCATGATTTCAAAATAATGGTATATAGCAAATAAAGATTAAAAATATTCATTCCATTTTTCAATTATTTCAAGGCCCAGTATGTTGATGTGATATGTTTAAACCGCTATGTTGGTTGGTCCAGAGACCAAGGACATCTGGATGTGATAGTGCTCAAGATGACCAAGGATCTTACTAACTGGTACAACAAGTACAAGAAGCCTATCATTGTCACAGAGTATGGGGCTGGGGCAATACCAGGACTTCACAAAGTAAGAAACTGGTGGTAACATCAATAAGATACACATGAATGGGCTATTGTCTTTTACATATGCCCCATAAGCGCCCCATAAGTGCCAAACTGATGTACTGTTTGGTAAAAAGGCAGGTTTGGTATAAAAGCAGGTTTCAGCATAATTAGATTATTTTATGAACACTGACTTAAATTATTTATTTACTTATTTTTAAATTTATTTTTTTGTTTGTTTATTGGTGACATTCACCCTGTAAGAACCAAACCTCATTTTTGTTTTACTGATTACGTTTATTGGGTAAAAATGCAGATCACTTTTTTTAACCAGTAGTGCTACTCATTAAATTCAAAGTAAAACAAAAATATGGTTGGGAAGTTATGGAGATTGATGTTTCAAACACAGAGATTAGAAGTGTCTGTATAAAAAGAAAACATAAAGCAGTGAATCAGTGAGGTGAATATAGTTGAAATGCTTGATAGATTATTTATTAAAACTATTGCACCATCCACTAAGCCTAAGCTTAATCTGTTTATTTGTGATATGTGTGTATATGTGCCATCTTTGAGCAGTCTAGCTGTGTTGCAGGCTCCTTCTGCTATGTTCACAGAGCAGTACCAGGTGGATCTCATAAAAGAATACCATGATGCCTTTGACCGAATGAGGAGACTTCCTATCCCTTTTCTGATGGGAGAAATGGTCTGGAATTTTGCTGATTTCCAAAGTACTTCTGGTAAATTTTATTGTTAGATGATTATTGTTATTTTTTCATATTAAAGAATAAAGATGCTTTTTCACATGTATGCTTCATATATTTTAAACTTAATTTTTTTATTGCAATTTCATTTGTAAGTTTTTTGCTAGAATGGATGTCCATAAAGTCAAATGCAACATGCTGTATTGCAATTATTGAATTCTCCAGAGAGATGTAATAGCATACACATTTTATTGCAATTATTTCACACAGATTCAGGATTAGACAGAAATAACATGGGAGTGCTTACAAGACAAAGGGAACCCAAGGCAGCGGCTTATGCATTAAAGGCACGATATTATCATTTAATGGAAGAATGTGCTTTAATAAGCAAGAACTAATTTAAAAAAAAAAGTAATGGTAGTGAGCCATAGTGAACTGTCAAATTTGTCTGAATGTGCTTTGTGTCTCAAAATACAGTTATGATCAGGAATCCTTTCTTGATAGGCCTGTAGACTATACCTCTATAATTTTAAAGGGATAATAACTCTTCGTTTCGGCCAAAAAATGAATTTTCCTGGAGTAAACAACAATTTTCCCATACTTACCAATGGTTAATGAATCCATTTTTACATTCAAAGTTAGTCCCTGGTTTTTTTCTAAAAAGTTTAGTTTTTTGTTAAAATCTTTTAAGAGATTTTAACAGAGTATAGCCATCAGTGGAGGTCACGTGGTCTAAAGACAAGTTCAAATATCAGAATAATAGCTATAACTGCTGTTTTTTGTGGTAAAACAGAATATATTATATTTCTATGAGTTATTCACAATGTTTTTATTGTGAAATGTAGATTTCATATGAAGAGTTATTATCCCTTTAATTATTTCATTTGTAAGTTTCTTACTAGAGTGGACGTCCATAAAGTCTAATGCAACATACTGTATTAAATTTATTAAAATAAATTTGAAAATATTGTTTTGATATATTGTAGTACAGTTGAACTGGGGATTGAGAATGCTTTTAAAATATAAGTACCAATCAACTTACGAGTATAATCTGTGTACAAATTTTGAGTAGGCTTACAAACTATGCTTCAGGGAACAAACTACTTACGTACCAAATCACAGGCACTTTTGGTTGGCAATGAGCAGTGTTCACATACTATGTGTTCTGTGAATATTATTTGTTTTCCGTCCTTTGCACATTTTTTTCATATTTTTGCATTAGATTGGCTCTCATTATGGATCCTAAGAAACTAAAAATGTAAATGCTAAATAGGTTTAATCACAATAGTCTATTCATTCTGCCAACCCAAGCATGTTGACTTACAGGTGTGTTATATTTTGTGAAAAATCACTTTTATCGCATCTTAAATTAATAATTGTAGTATTTAATGGGAACTAGGATAGAAGATATATTTTGGGTCCTAGGTGAGAAATACTGCATTGAAGATGAACACATTTCCCTTAGGCACCGATACTCCCGTGCACCGTGACTCTCCCAGCATAGATTCCTTTAGAAATGTGACACCAAGAACAATTCTAAATGAAAAACTTTTCTGTAATACGATTTTTTTCAAAAGTGCGCCACCCTCTTGGGACCCAAATATGACACATTTTATTCGGAATATAGGAGAAAAAGAAGGAAACAAACACCAAAATTGGACAGCTTTGTAACTTAGAACTTAGTCGATCTTTCAAGTCATATCAGACTTTGTGCGCAAATTGACTTGTGGTTTTTGAAATTGCATCTGCGGCCTGTCATTCCTAAAAACTGGACCCCCCCCCTTCAAATAATCCTGGATCTGCCCCTGTAGTGCAATCACTGCTGCGGGACAGAGCAGCTCTACATTAATGAATACAGTGATGGTTTTTGAGCCCCTAGAAAATTCAGGCTACGTAAATCTATGTAGCCTTAGGCTAAACAAAATTGATAAGTTGGTTAAGAAGTGGCGATTATATATAAACATGCTCGGATTTAATTATTTTTAAATTCAAATATGGTTAATGACCACAACAGCTAAATTCTATGGCCAGTCGGAATTAGAAAAAACAAATACTGTTTATTTAAAGGATATGTCAAAGCCAAAGTTTAGGCGATTTAAAAGCATAAAAGCAACATCATAAAGAGTTTCCCTGCGGTCAATTGTAATTTTTTTACCACAACACACCAATATCAATCAATCTTTCCATTTGATAGAAATAGCTTATATATATATTTCCTTCAATTTAGGGTAGGCCGCACTCCCGGCTCCTTAGTCAACTTATCAAATTTATATGGCCTATTTTAATATAAAATCGATGAGTAACGATGTTCATTATATGAAAACATTGCATAGGGGGAGTATCGATACGGGAGAATAAAGATGCGGGGAAGCAACGATGCGGGGGGGGGGGGGGGGGGACGGTAGCGGTGCGCATGTAAAGGTAATTTTACAGGTAATGTATCGATGCGGGGATCCATCGGATCGGGACGTATCGATGCGCATATAATGCAAAAAAATTACTTTGGGGAGAACCAGTGCGAGGGGGGGGGGGGGGTAACGATGCAGAGGAGTATCGGTGCGGAGACGTGTCAACATGACCCCACCAGGGTCGCAGATCTTACTGACGTGACGGTTACGTACCTATACCTCCCCGCACCGATACTCCCCCGCTTCTTTACATCCCCGCACCGATACTCCCTCGCTTCTTTACATCCCCGCACCAATACTTCCCCGCACCGATACTTCCTCGCACTGATACTCCCGCGTATCGATACTCCGCAAAAACACTACTCCCCCAAGGCATATATTCCCTTGGCTATGAAAACCCCATTCGTAATTCACAACACTTTCTATAATGATTTTTTTCAAGATGCACCACCCTCTTAGAACCCAGAATTGACACATTTTATTTGAAATATATTGGGGAAAATAAAGAATGTTACACGAAGTAGATCTCAGACTTTGTGTGCAGCTTGACAGTACGTAGGCCTACAGCTCTTCCTTGTGATTTTTGAGATTTTTTTTTTTTTTTTTTTTTTTTTTTTTTTTTTGCAAAATTAATTTCGTTCTCTTACTGTACTCAGTAGTTACCTAATATATATTGTACGGCCTTTTATTTATTTATTTATTTATTAACTTAAGGCAAAGTTAGTTTTAATCTAAGATAACGCAGCTATGTCTTTTTTTCAGGCAACGATGAATTTGTTAAATTATAAAGTAATAAAAAAGAAGTGCTAAAGCGCTTCGTTTTCTGTCTTTTTCCTCCAACCTTCTTTTCTGCTCTTTAAGCTTCTTTCCTTGTCTTTTGAATCTGAATTAGATTAGAATCTGAATTGAGCAAAATTCAAAATTTTTGAAAATTGTTGCACAACGAAATTGTCGAGACACGAGCATGCGTCGTGAGCACGCCTTTTATGCTCGCAGTTCCGCCGTGTTTTCGACTTTGTTCGTTATAGATGTGAGGGCGTGCGCCGTACTCAACACGCAGAATACACTTTCTCCTTCATTTCTTGCGGCGTGCATCTTGGACCAGGCAAGTCTCACTTGCAAACTCCTCGCAAACTCCTTAGGAAGGGAGCAAGTTACGCTTGCGGCTTCGCTGTTCGCAGATTATTCGTAGAATCTATTGGAAATGTTCAATACCCTCCGTACGTGCTTACATACGTGCGAACTCGAAATTTCGCATAAAGGACTTGCGTGGTACATGAGATTCTCCGCAAAATTTGGACTCAAACAGGTCGTAGATTTTGATCCACTTACGTAGACTGACCCTAACCTGTATAATTAAATGGAGGGTTGACTCTGTTACTCGATCCTAAGTTTCGTGGAAATTGCATAGGGGGAGTAATGATGCGGGGGTTTATCGATGCGGGGATCTATCGGTGTGCGGTCGTATCGATGTGCATAATGCAAAAATTTACGAATACTAAGGAGGAATATCGGTGCGGGGGAGTATCGGCATGACCCCGACGTGACGTGCAAAAAAAGTTTCATAGGCACTTGGGCCACAATATATAATTGTTGGGCGGCGTCTATTCGACCATCGGACAAACTTTGACCTGCTAGCGACGTCGGCTGCGGGCAACGCTGGGCTGTAAATAGACAATTGGACCATGAAACTTTACGTACTGCTTGTTTCTGTTACGAAGGAGCGGCGGAGAGTCGCTGGCGAGTCAACGCCTTCACAATCGTGACATGCGGTGTGATATATAGGCCTAATAATAAATACCCCGTTCACACTACGCTCAGTTATCCGGATGTAAGTTGCGAATTAGGTCACAATTCGAATAAATGCAGTAGTGTGAACGCAAGAGGATTTTGAAAATGCGCATTTTCAAAATCCTGCAAGCGAGGTGGATTTCTAAGCGCGATCCGGATAACTTACCGGAATCGACACCTGTACAGATCTTACTGCGCATGTGTGCAGATAAGTGCGGGTATCTATGAACGCTGGTTTATTACTTTAGCGATTGCACCAAATGTATTTGGAGGACACCACTCACTACAACATGAGGAAACAAACTTATTTTGCCACCTAATACTTCTCAAGAATGCTGGAATGTCTTTTGAGTTGCATTTGTCGTCACAAATTTTTGTTGATATTTTAAGATTTCCTGTGCGGCGCATGCGCGAGTGTTCAAAACAGGAAGTTAAACCTGAAATTCTCAACGTGGGATTCGGATTCGCTTAGCGAGTGTGAACGCATTTACCGAATCGGATTCCTTACGAAAAATCCGAATTATAGAAATGCGCATTTTGGCAACTGTAGTGTGAACGATTATGGCGTCGCTTGAGTTTTACATTTAGAGAAAGTTTAAAAAAATTTTAACAAATCATACTGCAAGATTTTTTTTTTCGTGATTTAATCATATTTCACAAAATTTCCTCTGGTTAAACGGTGTTTATCCTTTACTTACCAACCTTTAATTATCCCCTTTACCCTACGCTTGTCATGACTCTATAAAAATCTGACATTTTTTTAAATCCCTAAATTGAACAAGATATTTAAAGTGGAAAAGGTTGTTTATAATTTTACGCTTTGCCCCTTTTAAGAAAAAAAAGGTTTGTTATTGGTCACTGGAAGCAACCTATTTGTAATATCATAAATTTGTCCTTCATATATACTTACTTAGGATATAAGGACTATCATTTAAACGGCGGCTGGCTATGTGTTAATTAGGTGTAGCCTACTTTATCAGGGGCGGATTCAGGATTATTGGGGGGGGGGGGGGGGGGGGACGACAGACCTCGAATGCGAAGCCGACCATGCATCGCCCCCTTGGTGTGGTAATTTGGAGAGCAAACAGTGCCCTTTGGAACTATGCTTTAGTTAGTCAAACTTCAAATTTCAAGAGGGGAATATTGGTGTGATATGTTTTTCAGAAACCGATAGGGAGGGGGGAGGTTATAGGACCCCACCCCCTCTAAATCCGCCACTGCTTCGTTGAAGTCAAGATGTCAAAAACTGAAAACTACCAAAAACTGGCACCTGTCAGAAGTTACATAGGCTGGCATGACATTTTTTTACTTAAAACTAAGATTTATAATTTTTTTTTTCGGTGTGCCAAAAATAGGAAAGGTAGAGTAATGCATTTTCAACATTTATTATAAACATTATATTATAGGATTACTAAGGATTAGGCCTAACATTTCATCATGGGCACTCAGACACTGAAATTCTGAAACTAGTAATGTAGAGTACCAAAGTACTGGTAGAAAGCCGTCTCCGACTAAAGAAAAAAGCTCGAATATTCGGTGAATGCTTTTGGCTAAACTTGATTAAATTGCTTCAGTTGGGTGCTTTTTCGTCTAATAAATTTCAAGCAGGGCACAGCAAACACAACAATCCCAGCATTCCATTTGGTCGGCCATATTGGAAAAAAAGCTTGGGGAAGGTGATTGGTTGCTTGACACCGTAACTAGTCGTTTCTTTATAGATATCCTTGTTTATACTGAATGAATTAGACCATATATCCATTCTATAAGAACTTCAGAAAAGGTATCAATATTTTCAAAATGAGCGCAAAGAGTGCGAATTCTGGTAAAAAGAAAGGTGGAGGGTTTTTAGCACGGCAAGTAAAGGCAAAGAAGGATGCGTTGACGGAGGAAGAGTTATTGAAGAAGAAAGATATTACCGCAGATGACGTCCTTAGGTTAACAAAAGGCACCGACAGTAAGTTTATCCCAACAATTTGGCTTAATATTTTGAAATTGTTAACTTAACTTTCATTGTGAATGTACCAATCGTTTTATTCATTTATTTATTTATTTCAGTATTCAGCCTATCACTTTCACAGTTTCAGGTCATGACACTAGCTTGACAATTCATGCGTTAGAATTCTTATTTACGTTTTTTGATATTTGCTATTTAATGAAAGATAAAAGTGCACATAACTATAAAATGGTGGCCATCAAGTGCATCTACTGGGGGCTTTCAAAAAATTTTTTTAGCTTACCTCTCACCTTTTCAAGTGGCACACTGCTGAAAAACATACCAAGTATTCCATTGACAGTCTGTAAATAAGGTTTAGTTGATCTGCTTGTCTACCAGTTGTGCCACCAAGAAATCATTGACCGATTGAAGACTGCCATTAACTGACATCGGAATACACAAAGTAGATCAAATCAAGATGGGAGTTTTTTCACCCCCCAGGAAACAAACTATTGTGTACAAAATTGTGTAGAAAGTATTGGTTGGCCCACGTGATTGTTCAAGAGTTGCATGGTCCACTTGATCATTCTAGAGTTTGCTTCTAGGAGCGAAACAGTCCCTGATGTAATTGTCACATTCAGAAGTGCGTCAGTGGCAGTCAGCAACAGGTGTGCGATTTCACAGCAGCATAATTGCTAGACGTCAAGAATGACTGTACATACTTTTGTCTTTTAAAACACATACAATGGTTTTACGTCATTGTCAGAATTAGGATTTTTTGTTCTGATTTTTTTCGTGCCCAAATACGAAGATTCAATATTAAATATACTCTCCACATCCTTGACGTGAATTTATATTTCTAAAGGAATATTATCTTTTGACTTGATGAAGCTTGTGTTTGTGCGTATTGACCCTTTTGGGATAACAGGTATATCACACATGTAGGACTAATATCGGACAGCAAATGAGATTTGGGCTCATTCCCAATGGAACTATCGGTTTTCATATCATAGATAGATCCAATTCCGCTGGGACTAAATGCAGTCACTTTAACAGATTAACACGCCTATTCTTGTTTCCAACATACGAAGTGTTTGTATAATCACCAGTTTTTCTGTGTTCTACTTAATGCCAGGAGGAGGTTTGTTAATCTGTTTAACTGATTGCATTTTACTAAAGTCCCCACCTAGTTAGATCGATTTATGTAGACCATCATTTTCAATGGGAATGAGCTCTATGTGAATCATGCTTAGCCCAGGATTGCCTCTTTTACTTGTGCAGGGGGTATGTGCAGTCTGCAGTGAAATATATTAAATCATATTAGTCCTATATTTTGCAATCGCTGAACAAGGTCACTCTACCCCTCTCTGAGTAGGATTATCATTATATAATAGTACTGATGTCTGTAATTCTCACAGAAGCAAATGCCAAGACTAGCGCAAAATTCATGCATTAGCATTCCTATTTACATTATATGAATGTCTGCATGAAGGATAAAGATGTAGGTGTACAAAAAACTAGTGCATCCACCAGGATGTGGGGATTCTCAAGTCTTTGGCTTAGTTAAACACCTATTTAAAATGCAAAATACTGAAAAGCCAACAGAATTTTTCCATCTACAGCACTGTGTGTATCCATCAAGCCAGAAGTGTCTTGATTTAATCCACAGTTGTATCACACCAAAACTTGGTAGATTTGTTATGATGCTCATGGTTTGGGGTCAATTGGTGCAAAAAAAATGGCCTTTTTGCCTAGCAGTCTTAAGTATGTAGGGAAAATTGTGATAAAAATGTGTAAGGACCAGCAAAAGTTTGGTATGACCAGTATTTTTTTTTATGTACAGCTAGTCTGAAGGACTACTAAAGTCCCAGAGTGTCTGCCATGTCTCCACTTACGCTACCGGTTTCAAATATAAGTGAATGGGCACTGTTCACAGCACCTGTCTCAGGAAAAAAGTGTCCCTCGTCACCCGTCTTATGTATTGTGAAGTGCATCATGAAAATGATCGTAGTTGGGAGAAATAAATAGATAAATATTATGACGTCTTTTCTTTGAATCGCAAGATATGTTAGTAAAGATTTTACACAGCAAAATAAGATTTAAAAAGGAGGGTAAAAAGTGTTTGAAACACATGTTAAGCATAAATTGTGGCTTATCTTGCATGGCGCTTTGGGTAAAATGCAATGCTTCTGGTAAGATGGACGTTTTAGCAGATGGCCTAAACAATCCAATTTTTTCAGAGGTTTTCATTGCTGTATTTTAATCAATATGACCAAAATAATTTCAAAGTCAGTAATTAATCTTTGTCAAACTGTTTGGTACATTACTGTATGGTAGGTTTTTTATTTTCATAACAAAGAGTTATTGGTATAAATACATGTATCTATATCAGTACACGTTCACATTGCAGTTCAAAATATATTTCTTTTATTTGAAGGTCAACTCTTCAGTTTAACATATAATATTAATTAATTTTAATTAATTTTCAAAAATTTTTAACTTATTACTAGTGGTCACATTCTAGTCCATCTTTGATGCATTTGAAGTGACACGTTCTATTTCTAATTAAGTAGATTTTAGTGCCTTAAATATTAAAAAAAAATTGCATGTTAAACATAATATGTATTAATTGTTTTATATAACTGTATGTTTTTTAATATATTGTTTAACTGTACAGACCTACTGGAACAACTTTTAAGTAGTTAAAACCCAAACTTCATTGTATTGATACAATAACAATTAGCATTAGCAACAGCACAGGTCATAAAATATCCTTGATTAATAGTTTGTTAGAGGTTGTGTCATGGTGCTTTGTGTGCACAGCATTTGAAATTGATGGGTGCTACTGTCATGAGGGTTGCAGATAAAGGCATGGCAAATTAATTCATATCCTGGAACCATTCATGTTGTCTAAGCCTAGTAAAATATGAATTTTTAATAGCATATAATGTTACAAAACTATGAAAAAATCCTCCTCCTGTACAGATTTAAAATGACATACAGGGAAATTTTGCAGTTCTTTTACTACCACTTTTTACACACACACACACACACACACACACACACACACACACTGAAATAAATAATAGTAATAATATATTACAATGAAGTCTTTAAGCCACTGTATTGAATACCCCCAATCAACGCAAGTATAAAAATGTTAAATAAATCTAATCCATATTTAGGTTATTTATCACCAGTTTATACTGTTAAAGTTATATGTGCTAATAGTTAGTTTACATTTTATATCTTTTACAGTTACAGAAAATTAACTCCCCCCCCCTGCACACACATGAGTATGATGCACATGTATACATGTATGTACAATCAAGCATGTGCAGGACCAGGCACAAGGTCAATTCACAAAGCATTTCATCGAATGTACATCAAATCGTAAAGAAATAACATTAGAAATCAAGTATTATGCATTTAACTATGACATAAATTCAAGATATGAGACCAATTGTTATCAGTAAGATCATAAAACAGATAATACTCCGTGAGATCAATACATGAATATTCCTAAGGTGTATAAAATGGAAATAAAGGGTATACTATATCACTCTGCAAAGTTTATTAAAGCAAAACTCTATAAGCCATTGAATTTATGTGTCATTTTTACCCCTCTCCATGCTCACGTCTCCTGCCATAATTTTCTTAGAGCAGCAGGTCCATTTTGAAAACGAGGTCCTGTCTAATATTTGGGAAAATATCGGGTCATGTGAGCTACTAGTGGATAGCCGGCTGTTAAATCTCTTTTTTAACTTGAGGTGATTAATTTGGTTTATCCCTTGGCATGTCAGCTTTAACAAGAAGTTATATATCTTTACAACTTCTTAGCTTTAAGAAACTAATAGAAATGGTTTTTATGCATTACTGAGAATTCCTGCTTGGTTCAGATACTTGTATATATATATATATATATATATATATATATATATATATATATATATATATATAAATACAGCAAGCATTTTTTTTTTCTGGGTGACTGTTATAGAGATGAATAGGATTCCTTTGAAGAGAGATATCTGCTTTTTTAAAGTGATGCAGCATCATTTTCAAACAACTACCACTGAATGTTTAATATCTTTATATCATTTGACTTGTACAGTACGTAGTTGTTCAAATTTCTTGTAAAAAAAGGAGTGTATATATGGTTGTGAAATTTATCTGGTCACAATGCCATCATCCTGATCCATGGATGCTACCATTGTGCTACAGTTGGGGCATCCTTTGAAGAAAAAGTATTGATTTTTTTTCTTCATGATTATCAGATTCCATGCATATCTTGTCGAGTTATTCAACTAAATGAACTTCTTTTTTTGTATGTGGAATAGAAGTTACCTCATTAGCTTCTTTGGGTAACAGTTGTGTACATAGATTTTGCTCTAGGTGGTTTCTTGAGTTAGTGCAGATGGATTGATAGGTTTGATTTATGCTGATGCTGTTGTATTTCAACTAGTAATGGATGATACACTTTGGAAAGAAACCGTGCCTCTTTTGAAATCATTCTTGCTCTTCATATTCAGTAGTGCAGGCAGCTGCAATTAAGGGAGTAATATAAATCTAAAAGGCTCCATTGGTTAAATCCTTTCTCAGAATATGTCAGTAAATTCATTGGCCATGATCAATTTCTAGACAAAGACTCACACTTAAAATATTAACATTTAGGTTAAAACTTGGGCAGACTTATTGATCAGATCGTTGCTCAATAATTTAATTGTCATTTCATTTTCCAATAAAGGGTAAACAGTCGGATAAAATGCTAAATGCTGCATTTTTTTTTTTTTTTTTTTTTTTTGTGAAGTAACTATTGATCATTTAACTCTGAGTGATAAGTAGATTTTCTGTGTGCCAACAAGTAAGGTACTTTGCATGGGATTTAAAGTCTTAGATCCCATTCCCACAGATTTTAGATCGATCTATCCCTGTGGGGAATCTCACTAGATTACTGTATGCTTAGCCGGCTTAAGCGTCTTTCCCGTCTACTAAAAGCTGTAAGGGGGTAATTAACTGTTGTGCATGCTCGGCTGACTGCAATTTAGTGTGAACCCCCAGTGAGTTAGGTCAATCTGGGTGGATCAATCTTAGACCCTATTCACATACATTTTCCCTGTGGGGAGTCTCACTAGATTACTGTCGGCTTAGCCGGCTTAGCCGGCTTAAGCGTCTGTCCTGCCTACTAAAAGCTGTAAGGGGGTAATTAACTACTAGTATGGTGCGCGCTTGGCTGATTGCAATTTAGCGTGAACCTCCAGGGAGTTAGGTTAATTTAAATCTCTGGATCGATCTAAATCTCTGGGAATGCACCCTAAACCTCTGGGAATGCACTTTTAAGATTATGTGACTGCTTCTGTATTGTCTTTAGTATTATGGGTTTATCTTTATGTTTTGCAGTTTATTATGGACAAACCTTAGTGCACATTGTCACAGACCAATCAGCTGAACATAAAAACACAACCACTGAAAACGGCTGCTTATAAAATATATTACAAATATATAACATACAAATAACATACACCTTTAACATTTGTCAAGTGCCCTGTGCTGTTTAATTCTGAACTTAAGTTTGTAGACGTTTTGAAAGAACAGTTTCATCGTTTTCTGGTCCAAAACGGCAAAAAATCCTCTTTGTAGTGTGTCTCTCGTTCAGGGTCAAAACACGGTATTTGAAATGTCTCTGACGGGACATTTTAGAGACAATTTTAAAAATTACAGTTGGTAAACAATCCACATGGTTACTTTTAAATACATTTTTATTTAGCTGGACCATAAAGGATTATGTAAAACAAGCAGCTAATTTGTATTGAAATTAATGTGGAAATGACAATCACTTAAAGGTCTGTCTCTGACGGGACATTTTTGACCCCTGTATTTTTTTACTAAAACTCCAATGCAAAATTCTCTTTGAAATTTCATTTAATCAAGACTTTTGTGATTCACATTGCAAGGTACAAGTCTTGGGAAGCAATTAATGCACAAACAGGCCAGTTTTGTTTACTTTCCTTGGCAGCATGGGCTGTTAAGTGTAAAAAGTCACTGTCTCTGACGGGACGTCTCTGACGGGACACTTTTGGGCACTATTGAAAAATCTTAGAAAAAAGGTTTAAAAAGTCACACATTTGTATCTAATGAATCTTACTTGATGGTTATTGCAAAATAGCATTTCTGTACATTAGAAAAATCACCAGATGCAATATGTTTAGAATATTAATTAATTATCATGACACAGCGATAAGGCACAGTATAATTTTCACATAATCCACTGTCCATTACTCCTATTTCTCAATATCAATCAACATTTTCCATGATAGTTCACATGATAAATCCTGTTTTTCAATTAGTCTTAGAACACATATCTTTTCTGCACTTTAGAGATTTTTTCAACCAGTCACATTAACAGGTGATGGAAACAAGTAAAGTCCACGAGTGTCTATGCTAGGCATTGGAAGGACTTCCTTTGCATCTTTTATGGGAATCCATGCTTTGTTTTCTGTGGCAGGGTACACAAAGTTTCTTTTGCCAGAACCTTCAGTACGTAAGAAACTGACTTCCACTTCGCCATCTTCAGTGTCATGGGTGACCTAACCTAAGAATTGTTTTACTCCTTTCCTGGCAGCAAACTCC
>NW_019775413.1:612497-638962 GCF_001039355.2 Lingula anatina | reverse complement strand
CGCGGCCTGTGACTACTATTTGCCGGCTTGATAACGCACCTTAAGCCAGGTAATAGTAATGCAACTAAAGACAAAAGGCCGACGTTCCCGCAATTGAGAACGGGAATTCACATCTAAACCATCTATATTGTGAGTAACCGCTCGCAGGGGCGCACTATTGTTCCTATCTCCCATTGAGAGTGTTATCGGCAATGATATCCTGATCGTATCATTGTCTTGAATCAACTGACGCATTACCTTCATGTTTGAGCTGGACAACGCGGCCATATTTGGTGACGAACTTTTCAAAAATTATCGATTACCTCATTTTTAAGGTCGACGAAGTTTTCAAAGGGAAAAAAATTACGTCGGCGGAAAATCTTCTGCCGACGAAATTTTCAAGAACGACGAAATTTTCAAGACTTTACCGTAAGTACACGGGTTTGTAAGATAATTATTCACAAAAATCAAACAACATACATTAGCCATCAATAAACATGACAGTGTCACAACATTTAGCCTGCTCTTCAGTTTGTGGAATGTGAAATAAACATTAACTGCCTCACGTGCAAAGACATTAATGCTAATACAGCATGTTAATGTTACATATTAGAAACAAACAGCTGTTATAAAACAGTTTAATAAATTTTTCTGAAAAGTGCACTAGTACCATATGGTGACCTTGCACTTGAACCATACTGTGACCTTGAACCATGTGGTGACCTTTTTTCAGTTTATATTAGTTATTATTTTCAGACGCCTGAAGCTTATTCTTATGATATTTAATGGGAATTTAGTAAATTCAGAAAGGTTGAATAATTTTATCTTTACCAAATGTTAATTTATTCTAAAACTTTGTCAGCTGTATCATTTATAATAATCATCCTCCCTGGGAATTTATAGCATTTGTATTTAAGGCAAATATATTTCTTTTTATTATAGATTACTTATGCCCACCAGAGGCCAACGTATTCAATATTGATTTCACACGGTTTAAACTGAGAGACATGGACACTTCTACTGTTCTTTTTGAAGTGGCAAAGCCTCCACCATCAGGTAAGTTACCTTCTCCTGTACCATACTGTCTTATGTTGCCTGTCACTTAATGATGAGCAAGTTTTTACACCATGATAGGTGTTTTTAAGCATTTATACTGGAGATACTCAGTGCACTGACATTAGAAGCAACATTGTCCAGCTACTTATAGAATGATTGCCACAATTTGAATATCAATAAACGTCAATATGAATATTGATTTGTGGAATGACTTCATTTCTTCATCAGGACATGAATTGACTCATAATTTGTTCATTCTTATCTTGGTGGTTCTTATCATTGGGGACTCTTCATTTTCTTTTTGATAGTTATTTGAAATAAAATAAAAGGATGTGTATGTGGATTGCTTGATTTATACATGTTAGTTTAGTTAATTGCTGTACAACTATTGATAAAGAATCTGAGCATGTTTACTCTTGAGGTTTTTCACTGAACATGAACTGTATTTAGATGACTGAAATCATAAAACTTGAAATTCTCTTTTGATTTTATCTAATAGACACTAGTGATGACCTTTCATGAGTGTATTTAATACATGTTTAACAAGAAACAAAGAACAATAAAAAAAAGAAATTACACAACAAAATGGTTAATTGCCCTTGTGATCATTGAATAAGATTAAATTTGTATCAAATTTAGACCCAGCATGTAAAAATTGAGAATTTGAAAGTGAAATGAAGAGGTGATCACGGTTTCACTATGAATATTTTTCAGAAACAGATGAAGAGCATGACATTGATACAGATGAGGTTGATCCCAACGCTGGGCGTTTTGTAAGGTACCAGTTCACACCAAATTTCCTGAAGCTACGGACTGTAGGGGCAACGTAAGTGCAGCATATCCTTTGCTTTATGTGTGACTTTCAGCCATTTAAACTATATTTAATGGAGTAATTGTATGTATGACTTATATGAAATATTGGTGACATTTAGAGTTAAAATATAAAGATTGACACATATATAGTTATTGTACCACCAACACAGCGCTGGCGGTACACGTGGTTTTATTCCAACTGGTCTCGTCTGCCAGCTCCGCCATATCTGCCACCATTTGGCCATTACCGCTTCTCCTTCTAGACTACAAGGGTCAGTGTACCCATCTCTTGGATTTAGGTCACACATAGTCTCGTCTCATCCCAAGTGAATTTTGGGCTTTGTCAGTGCACAGGTCTGGGTGTGGCACTCATCACAATGCACCCTTGTGGAAAATTTGCAAAATTAAATGCTAAATATCTCCCAAACCGAAGGAATTATGGGGAAATTTTCTACTGATAGCTATATGAAAGTCGTATGGAGATTTCAAATATGCCCTTTGATTTGGTCGTTGACCTTTATCTCAAGGTTAAATAGGCCATTATTTCTAAAAAATGGGAATTTTTTGCCAAAAAAAAAATTATTTGTGATGATTTTTACAAACCNCTATCAGTCGCCCTGGTAGAGGGTAACTCAGACCTAACCCATAATATAATGGGTAGGTTTTACACTTATGGTCATCTTTAATCTTCATGAGTTTGGGGTCAATCCAGCCATTAGATGCCGAAATTGAAAAGTCTCTAATTTTGAAACCATACATGCTAGAAACCTCTTGTTTTTTGCATTTTGTAGAGCACAACACTGGAGTTGGTGCCCCTTTTTTTTTTGTTTTCCATACGAATGCACTTACTCCAGCTGGTGGTACACTAACGGAGGCAGTTTCATCTCTCTGATCCTCTAGTTGAAGCTTGTTTAATTATTGAGGTTAAAGTGATATTTGGGTGCTGAAATTTTGCATTCTTTTTTCTTTCAAAATTTAGGTATTTATTTTCTTTAAGATGTTTTAATCATTTGATACATTTTGTTTTCCAGCGTTGAATTCACTGTTGGTGACAAACCTGTCAGCAAATTCCGCATGATAGAGAGGCATTATTTCCGTGAACGCTTACTGAAAAGCTTTGATTTCGAGTTCGGATTTTGCATTCCAAATAGCAAGAATACAGTAGAGCATATATACGAATTTCCTCAGCTTACCCCTGATGAAAGTAAGTATCTTCTCTGTTTCACACTACCATGTGAAATCTCTTCCTCCTTTTTTGCACAAACACTATGTTCAGAAAAACACTGGGTAAAATTTGTCAATTCATTGGCCTTTTTCAGAAGGTTATGAGCTTGGTTGTTTTCTTGTTGGTACATGAAGTGAAGGCCTTAGGCCATCCCTAGAGCACTTTCCAGTCAATGGTGCTTCCTAAAAATTGAACTTCCTTATATGATATGGAGAAAGCTTCTGTGGACAGCCAGAACTTATGCCCAAAACATCTGCCTGCTGATTTTCATTTTCCTTATAATTTGAACATAACAATTAAGTATATATTGTTGGTGTTTTTACCATACTATAGAAGGAGTCACTTGGGTATTTTCCCCCACATTTTATGATCATTTCGCAATCTTTCGGAAACTACTACTTTATGATGTTTTGTAAGGTATGTTATTTTGTAAAATAATGACAAAAGCATGTTTTGCAAATATTTTGGAAAGTTAGACAGGTAGCCTAGTTGTTATTGGTCACTTCTTAGGATTTTCCATAGAAGGGTCAATAATATGAATAACAGGAAGTAAATAATGGAACTGAGCAGTCATATCATTGGATGGCTTGACACCTAATGTGGCAAATGACATCACTCACACTTAATAAGGTTTTAGTTCTGGTGGTTTGTTTTGCTTTTCTTTCTTTTTCTTATTAATTTTTTTCTTTGTTTTATTTTTATTATTATTGTTGTTGTTGTTATTGTTTTGTGAGAGAGGAGATTTTAGTGAAAGTAAATTGTATTTTGATTTTATTAACTCTGCTAATTTGTTGTTTTTCAGTGAAAGAGATGATTGACAACCCATATGAAACTCGCTCTGACAGCTATTACTTTGTTGATGATAAACTGATCATGCACAATAAGGCAGACTATGCTTATAATGGGGGGACATAGACTAGTGTCAATAATCATATACCATTGCTGTTTGGCTATCTTTGGTTGTGACAGCAGAGGTGAATGTGACTTTCCCCCACATTTATCTTGTGAAGAAAAAGCAATGACTATAAACTTGTGAAAAAGATGAGCAGGCTCACATATCACTGTATGATGCTAGTATTGAGATTTTTTTCCATTGGCACTATTGAGTGGAAAGTTTGGTAGTGTTAAGAAGTCTTTCTTATTCTTCTTATATGAGAATCATGGAGTATATAGTTTTTTTCTCCTTCATTTATGTTTACAGTTGTATATCTGGAATTTATAATGATCAAATTAATATTCAGGTCAATATTTAGATATTTAAAATATCATTTGGATAAAACAGCTGTGTTTGTGTATACTTTTATACCATTTTCTTTAAACCAACTACCCTCTAGTAATTTGGCTTCAAAATTGCATCTATACCACATGCTTTTGTCATATTTAAAACACCTGTTAAGATAGCCTGTTAGATAAAGTGTCTGATTTTAAATTTAGTGTCTACAGCTGGGAATTGCAGATTACTCTCTTTTTGAATGTTATGTACAGATATATAGTCTGAGTACTGTGATTGATGGTTATGTATAAGCTTATCCCCATTTGAGTTTGATGCTGTTTCAATTTAGCCATACTGTACTGGCATAATTATCAGTGTTTCCTATGTAATAGTTGGATTCTTGTTTTGTCAGATGTGTGTATCTCTTTTTATTATTATTTATTTATTTATTTATTTATTTATTTATTTTTTTTTTTTTTGTGCACTGGAGGATTTTATCCCTAGGATGTGCATAAGGTACAAACCAATTCTACAAGATTATTTATTGTCAGTGTAATCAATTTCGTTGTAATTCACATACCCCTATGTTGATGTTAATGATATATATATATATATAACATGACGGTTTGGGCTTTCCAAATTGTTGTATATTATTCTAATATTTACAGTTGTAAAACTGGAATTTTGTAAATTTGATTTGTGTAGTGTGCATATATTGGTATTTTAGTAAGCAAAGAAATGGAGCTAATATTGTTTGAATTGGTAGACAACTTTTTTTCCTTTGCACCAATTTCTCTGCCATTCCTTTTTCAAGAAGTTACATAGTTTTTTCTTTATCTAAGGCCCTATTAGGTCCATTTAACTGTAGTTTCATTAAACTTTTTACCAAAAACACCCTCTTTGTCTTTTAAGCTAGAAAAGTGGGTCATTGTCCAAAAATTTTTATCTGTATAATTTCTTGAAAGGATGAAAAACTATAGCAATTTGCTCAGTGAAGTGGATTTTTTTCTTTTGCTTAGAGGTACATTTTAAACCAGATAATCTCTCACTACATTAGTTGTGTGTGTGTGTGCATGCCTTGCTTTAACCAATATTTAGCTTTGCTGTCTGCAATACAGCACTTCTATGTAATGTGCATCCATGGGTGTATTTCCGTCCTGTATTTTACCCAGTGAAAAAGAAAGTGATCTGTGATTTTGTATATCATGGCAGATAGAATTGCCTATTTACGTTTAGCTCATTGATAGATTTTAACTATAGAAAGCTGTGTTTTCAAAACTAGTCAGCGAGCATTTTTAAAAGCCCATTACTTTTTTTGTTAGATCTATGAGGATGATTTGAAGATTCTGTTATCTTTATTATGTTGCTCTGCTTGAGGTCGCTTAGTTTGTCAGATTTGTTAGCATTTTGTGAGTAATTTGTGATCATACATCTACTGTTGACCTCTATACATCATTTCTGATGCCCAAAATGTATAGTGATTTTTTTCTTATGCGAGAAAATCTGGACTGGATTAATACATACAAAGATCACAAGTGTTCAATATACTGTAATGTGTTTGATATAGTTGTGTAATAATTCCTTTAAAACTGTATCAACAGGAATTCTTTGTCTCTTCGACTGAATTAACTGCTAGAAAATTTTGAATGTATCATGTTCTGATAGAAATATATTATTTGTAATCAAACAAAACACACACACACACACACACACACACACACACACACACACACATTGTTTGATTACAATAATTTTTTGATTTGAGACAAAGAATGTACTTTTATCTGAAGTAAGGAAAATTATTAAACAATACTTGAAGTACTGGACTGATTCTATCAATGCAGCATTCCGTTTGTCTATATTTAAGTATTGTAAGTGCATCAGAGCATAAATAAACATTACAAAAGGTGGTTTCTTAGTTTTCATATTTCTGTTGTTTAACCTAGCAATTATTATTATTATTATTATTATTATTTTGTCAGTGTTGGATATGCGTAAAAGGTTTCACGCGGGGAGTCCTCAGTGGATTTCTCCGGAGCTGATTTAGAAAATTATTATTACGGGCATTTTGTCTGAGGATGCTTCAAAGGAAACTTACAGTCTACCCTTTATTTACTTTTAAACACATGAGAGCGTTGTCGCTTGCACTTGCTTTCTTTTAAAGGTACGAACCAGTAACACATTTAAACCACTTCTACTAGTTTCTTAGTAGAAGTACTAGTACTAGTTTCTTAGTCAAATAAATTCGACATGCCAAGGGATAAACTGAATAGATCACTCGATCAGCCATAAAAGAGCTTCAGACTGCTCCTTTCTTTAAATTTTTGGTCGGAAATTTAACCTACTTTTTGACCTACTTTTCTGCCCCATTGACATACAGCATAGAATGCTAGCAGAAAAATCCGTTCAAACATCATTTTCGGGTAAAATTAAACAATGCCTTTTTGGTAATTCTCTTAGTAATACTACATGACACTATATGCTGGCATATGTGGCAAAAAATTGACTTTGTATGCACCTTTTAAGTTTCACAGATTGCGATAGAGGTGCATTACCATACTCAGGCACGCATATCGCATACATGCAAGGCCGATATTTTACTATTTTCTAATTTCAACGAACAAACTTGTTTGTTGCCATCCTCCCCGGTGGCGTTGACAAAGGCACTATATTCAGTGTATATTGTCAAATTTGTCGCATTTGGCTGATTTGATTTGCAGGTAAGTCAAACTAGCATAGTAAAATTGAGTCAATGAGTAGCATACTTTCTCTCTCCAGCCCCGTCTCTGATCGTCTCTCTCTCTCGCCCGCGCGCACACACGCACTAGTCAAATAACGCCGAAATTAATTGCAGTGGGCTTCCTTGGGCAGAGCTTTCAGTTCTTTCGTTTCACCTTTTTATCGCGATCGGTAACTCATGGATATCTCAGCCCGTATTTTCATGTGGATTTTAAAACGTAGATCGCGAACTTTCGTGCTGAGTCACCGCGCGCAAAGATGACGTGTACAAGCGTTGCATCGCGTCCTCGCTAAGGTTACGCACACACATGAGTGTAACAGTAATAATTTTGTGGAAATTCAAGAAAATGGCATGTCCAGTTTGTCCGGCTAAGAATATATATGGAACTTTTGCTCACATAAATGATATAATCGAATAGTTCATGTCGGCATATACATGTATGAGTAATGGTGACGTAGGGATTTCTCCTATATTATGGGGATTAGGTTAAGCTTTCCGTTGAAAAAGCCACCAATATGTTATTACGACCGCGTCGAATATATTGCAACCGGTGAGTATTTTTTGTTAGCAGTTGCGCTATTACCACCTTTAATTTGCATTGCGGGAAGAGTAATAGATTCTTGATTACAACTATAGCCTATCGTGTACCCTATTCAATGATTGTTTAGGTAACGCCTAATCGTTTTCATAATTACGATGTGTGTCTTCGCAAACTTAGGCCTACTATTTGCCTAGATCAAATGCATTACCAAGGTACTTTTTTACTACGTACACTTGTGTCAGTCGTGTAGGTCTTTATATATATATATATATATATATATATATATATATATATATATATATATATATATATATGCCCTTGTCATTTTAGTTCTATTGTAGCCTACTGTATGTCCAGGATGACCCTACTCACCCAAACCCACTATAGAGGTGTATTTCACATGCTTAAGTATCAGAAAATAAAATTGAATGAATTCGAAGTCGTAGACATATTCACTTTTTAAAAACATATGTGTATAGAACAAAAATCCACGACTGTCTCAATTTTACGCCTAGGCCTACATTTAATTTTTACCATCGCTATACATTTACGTAACATAGGCCTACGTATGTTCCAGTAAAGTATGTTCCGGGCCATATAATTTTAATTTTAATTTCATGGCTTATATGAGTTATCTTCAGGAAAGCAGAAAACCGAGGAAGGAGAGGCACCAAATACACGTAGTCCGTTACAGGAGACATCGGAGCAATTTTTTGCAAGCTTCCACTTGGCGCGCCGGCGGATGTTAAAAGCTGGGCGAAAGTTTGAAGGTAATTTTTTTACATACGCTTTTTTTTACTAAGTAAATAGATCTAAATAGTTTGTAGCTTCGAGTTATCACTTTGATTATATCATATACGGCGAAGAACAATGTGTAAAATGTATAGAGAAGAAGAAAGTTGCTACTTAATTGTTTCTAGATATCCCTACCGAGGTGCTTTTGCACCGGTTTCCCCAGTGGGACGAAGAGGATATTTGGGAACTTAAAGCGGAATTCCAGACGTTTGACTTCAATCAGGATGGCATTCTAGATTTCAACGAGCTGTAAGTTTTTTTTTTAGTATGCGTGAAACGTTTTATTCCTTGGGAATTATGTTCAGCAATTTTATACGCGATACCACTTTTTTTATTTTACATTAGCTTTTCGTCAGTATTTGGAAACCTTACTGCTGGCATATTGTGGCAATTACTTAATTACTATTAACCAGTTTAATCAATCTTCACTTAGTTGACACATACTGCTTAATCTTTTAATTGTTTCTGTAGTACAGAACTACTTGATACCATGGGAGACGATTCTTCCGAGGGATTACGTTTACTTGGTCTGAGAGCAATAAATTTCAAAGATTCACAGGGAATCGACTTTGAACAATTTCTTCAGGTAAAATTACATAACAATTCCTGGTACGAATATTGAAGATTTCTTTCCTTGTTCAAAATTTCTTTCTTTGTTCAAATTATTGAATGTTCAGATTTTTTTTTTTTGGAGTCATGATGTAAGAGCAATTTACGCATATCATTTGTGTCACCAGAGATACATGTTGGGGGTGGTCGGCTCATGTCCTAGTTAGATTAAAGTAACCAATTCACTCATATTATTGACCGAATTGTGTATGTTTGCTCAGCACGCTGTTAAAGGTACATACGAACCGAGCATCGGTGGAGCGTGGATTCCAGTAACACATGTTAACCACTTCTACTAGATTCTTATATGACTCAAATAAATTCNTTCAGCAATTTTATACGCGATACCATTTTTTATTTTACATTAGCTTTTCGTCAGTATTTGGAAACCTTACTGCTGGCATATTGTGGCAATTACTTAATTAGCCTACTATTAACCAGTTTAATCAATCTTCATCTTTTAATTGTTTCTGTAGTACAGAACTACTTGATACCATGGGAGACGATTCTTCCGAGGGATTACGTTTACTTGGTCTGAGAGCAATGAATTTCAAAGATTCACAGGGAATCGACTTTGAACAATTTCTTCAGGTAAAATTACATAACAATTCCTGGTACGAATATTGAAGATTTCTTTCCTTGTTCAAAATTTCTTTCTTTGTTCAAATTATTGAATGTTCAGATTTTTTTTTTTGGAGTCATGATGTTAGAGCAATTTACGCATATCATTTGTGTCACCAGAGATACATGTTGGGGGTGGTCGGCTCATGTCCTAGTTAGATTAAAGTAACCAATTCACTCATATTATTGACCGAATTGTGTATGTTTGCTCAGCACGCTGTTAAAGGTACATACGAACCGAGCATCGGTGGAGCGTGGATTCCAGTAACACATGTTAACCACTTCTACTAGATTCTTATATGACTCAAATAAATTCGACATGCCAAGGGATAAACTGAATAGATCACTCGATCAGCCATAAAAGACCTTTAGACTGCTCCTTTCTTTAAATTTTTGGTTGTAAAATTAACCTAATTCCGTGACCTACTTTCCTGACCCATTGACATACAGCTTAGAATGCCAGAAGAAAAATCCGTTCAAACATCATTTTCGGGTAAAATTAAACAATACCTTTTGGTAATTCTCTTAGTTATACCATAGAAGTAGAGACTTCTATGGTTATACNCTTTTGGTAATTCTCTTAGTTATACTACTTCAAACTATATGCTGGCATTTGGTTGGTTTTTGTGACAAAAAATTGACTTTGTATGCATCTTTAAGCTACGTTACATTAAGTTTACAAAGTTTGCTTTTCTTTCAGTATGTGTACAACATCATAAAGAAAACAGAAAATACTCAGCTTCAAGTTATGCAAGTACAAAGCAAAGAGAAAAACAGAACTTTGCAGAAGCTGCATTTCTTCCAGCAAGTGGACTATGGGCTTTTATGAAGAGATCAGATTTGAATGTACTAAAGGGCTATTGTGCCATTTTTTCATTTACTGATATATTATCTAAAGGGCTATTGTGCCATTTTTTCATTTACTGATATATTTTCTATAATAATTTTTATTATCTATTCCTACGTATTTACGTGAAAAAGAAAAGTATGCCAGTTAAGTTGAAAATGAAGAAAAAAATTTATTATTAAAAGATGACAATAGCAACTCACAACTGATGAATTTTTTAGCAAACAGTAAATATTTTTGCTCTTCATCATTCCACATAAAGACATCTGAGTTTTCTGAAATCCTGAAAACTACTTCATGAGTGTAACAATTGATATTATGTGTGTGAATCAAGTGAGAGGGAATGTACAGTGCTTTAGTAAAAATATTCTCACTCCTGAATGACATCATTTTACATAAAGGTACTGATGATAAATAAATATGAAATTTTTTCATGAATAGAATTGGATGATTGTTATAGTAAATAAGTAACTATCCAAAGAACACACTTCCAAGCAGCTAGTGAAATTTTCTTTTAGGCTCAGATACATGAAATACTTGACAAGTGACAGAGAAATTGTTAAAATATCAACATTTCATGAAAGATTTTTGCTCGAATTGCCTTATTTATTAAAAGAAAAAAATCAAAAGTCATCTTGGGACCTGCCCAGTCAACCTGGCTATCAAAATTCTTGTTCTGAAATTTAAAACTTTCAAAACCTTCGCAAATGGTAACACACTTTCAACCACATGAGCTTGCCAAGCCAAGATCACAGCCATTTAATCCCCATACATCAGTTACTGAATTCTTCTTTTATGGGTTTTGCATCACATCACATTTTGCGCACACTTAGATGTCAGTTATTTGGTTTATTTACCAGTAAATCCAAAAAATGGCAATGCCATCCTTGTACCCAAGTAGTTCAGTCTACAAGGATTACTTGCTTGTATTACATTACTTCAATCCAACTTGGCGACTTAATATCTTTAAAGTTAACAGGAGATGTGTATCATGGTAAAAGCAGCATCAAATGCCACATCATGTCGTATCTAGTCGTATCATTCTGAGCTTGTTACTGTCAGCCAGGACACATGCTGCTTCATTGGATCCACCACAGTATCTGGATGAGGAAAACACTGTCAGCAGCTTTCCCCTTTGCTGAACCTACCAATGAGAAATTGAGGATAATATCACTGTACACAACCCTGAGATCACACGTGGTCAAACTATTTATTTACTAAATATCACAGTTTTTTGGTTTAAGACAACCAATAATCATTTGTGCACACCAGATTTTAGACCCTGCCCTGTTTAAAAACAACTTTTCATGAAGTCTCCCTAGGGAAAATGTCTCATTTGGTGACAGCTGAGGATGTTCATTAAATTAAGCAATTTATGTTCAAATCTGTACCTGGAATCCAACCTGCTGCACTTCGTGGGCACGGACTACATGGGACAAATGGTTTCTCTCTAGAAATTCTATCAGTGCCTCACAACTGAAGAAGTAGGCAGTACCCCTACGTGTGTTGTGAATGAAACCTTTGTTCTTTTTTAAGTTTTGTAGAATTTCAGGTGAGGTCATCTCCAAACTAAAACAAACAAGCAAACAATGGCTGGATGCGCAACTGCAACAAACAAATGCACAGCAATGCGCAGTCGCTTTTTGGTCACTAACACTCAGCTGGCTAAGTTGTGCTTCACAAAACATATAAACAGACACCTCTCTTCTTTACATATAAATTTTAGCCAAAAGCACAAAATATTAGCCTTCAAGGAAGATGGCTACACTCATTACTAAAATTTTGTTGTTGAAAGCATGTCCAACAGGGTATAATTTATCTTATCCACTGATATCTTAGTGATACCAGGATAACAGATACTAACTGTACAGGATCACTCCACATAATGTCCCAAGCCAGTGGACTCTCAGTTTCTGGGTCTCTCAGAGGGACTGGTACACTGTTAATTGCTTCAATGCTTCCTCCACCATGCTCTGGTGATGGAATTCCTCCATGAACACAGAAGATCTGAAAATAAAAAAGAATAGTTTTCTCCTTTTTTGTCAAGGACATGAACATCATCATCATCATCATCATAATACATTTATTTGTGATACATTTAATCTCTTTAATCTTATACCTTGTCATCTCACCTTATTGTCTACTGTTGCTGCCACAGGCATAGCATCAAAGCAGTCATTGACTGCTTCCCACACCTGGACACCAACATTGTCACCAAATTTGGTGATGCATTCACTGAAATTAAAACAGAACTTGCATTGGCAATGAAAAATATGCAGTGAAATATATAATTGCAGTTGTAAACCTCTGTTCTACTACGTCTTATTCAATCAAGTAGTTAAAGAGAAAATAAAAAAAATGAAAAGAAATTGAGTAAATATTATTAATTCATCAAGGGCATCTTACTTTTTAAACTGAAACATTTGCTGCACAGATCTGAGTTCATGGTTGCCGCGTAACAAGTAGAACTTGCTAGGACCCAGCAATTTCTGTGCCAGCAGGTATGCCACAACCTAAATAATAAAATTTACTTATATGGAACCAATCACATTAGACCGTGGAAATACTCAGACTAAAAGTGTCACAAATAGAAGAAGATATTCCAAACTGAAAATTCTATTTAAATTGAGACTTCAGATAAATCAATTCTTAATTTGGAAGATCTTTGCATAACATTAATTCAAGTTTTGCATAGAACTTTTAATCTGCTGAAAGCCTTAAATCCTACAAAGCATAAAACATTCGGTCAGCTTATACATAAGTAATTATTGCTAGGCATTTAACAATACATATTCTTTGAACTTTATAATCATTACCTCTAAATCAGTTGCTCACACTTTCATTCAAATTTCTTTAATCTAGGTACATTTGAGTAGGAAATTCTTTTAAGCATAATTAAAAGCATTCTTTAATTAAATGGAAATTCATTATATTGTACATAACTTTAAGATTGCATTTTCAGGTAAAAAAAGTCAAAAGCCACTGGCATTGCTGCTACTTATTATTTTTTCTCATTTTCAACATCATCTGATTTTAATACCAACAACACACACTCCATTTTCTCCTCAGAAAGTTTTTACTTGATGAGTCTGCATAAAATATCAAGTCTCACCTCTACCCCGAACTCTCCTCTGTCTACATAGTCTCCAAGAAATAAAAATGTTGAAGGAGTAAGCATGGGTCCCATACGCCATAAAACCTTCTCAAAACATACCAAGTCTCTGTAATTGCCATGGATATCTCCTAGAGTGACAGAATTTAGTAAGATCTTGTAAACATCAGATACTCAGGTATAAATCCATTTGTTTAAAATACCATAAAAAGCCTCATCAAAGCTAAATTTTCCAATTAATTAATAAACAAACTGTATCTAACCTTTTTATTCTTAACTAAAATTGTTATTTTTATCCCTGAGGACTGCAAATGGTTTATCACACAAACATTGAATCAAATCATTTCTAACCAACCTCTCTGGTCACATTCTGACTATTTATATTACTACCTGGGCATAAAATGAAACATTCCCGGCAAAATGGCTTTTGTCTTACCTAGAATGTAAGTTGGTGACTTGAGTCGCAGTAATCTTGGTTCTGCTGCCAAGGTCACTTTAGCTTGTCTACATAATGCCAGTAAACATTTAGCAAGAGCATTTTTGTCTACTTGTCCCCAGTCAAAAGCCGCCTGAAAAATATATTAAACAAACAAACAAAAATATGAATAAAGTTTTAAAAAATCAAATAAATAAATAATAAAGGCAACCTTACAAATGATCTGACAAGCATAACAAAATAACGTCTCTTTTCATTGCAGAACTAACCTTTGCTTGACCTCCATTGGTTGCCTTGATTGTTCTTTCAAAATACCTCAGTCCAGTTAGCATTTCATTGGAGTGAGACTTCTGGAAGCAACAACAGGAAATCTGTCACATACACACACACACAAACACACATTTGTTGTACACACATGTACACAACTGTGTTTGCAAATAAAAGTGTACATTTAGATAAAGACTAAGACAACATAATTTTTTAATCAAATTCATCTCAGAAAATAACATAATTTACAAAAGATATTTAAACAAAATATAATCAAGTTAATTATCATCAGGCACCTGGTTAAAGGAATCTAATGAAGGCATTCTGTGAAATCTTGTTCGTTCTGCTGTGAGATCTACATCTGCTATACCTGTTGATGTACCTACAAATATGATAATTTTGATTTGAAAGCAATTATCATATATATATTGCTCCACTGAATATTAGCAACTCTAGTGTCTGCCTTTTTACAATTCTACATAATATATAGATTTTGCTGTCAGTTTAAAATATGACTTCATACTCATTAATATTTTACCAAGTAAACTGTTTTCCAACCTTGCAAATCCCACAATGCACTGACATCCGAAAGAGTTCCAGTCCTGCGTACTTTAACTGTGTGTGTTGCCAACTCATATTTGGAGTCCACAGACAAGGGGCCTGGGGTTAAAGGGGAAGCAAATATCGGGATGTCTTCTGCATCTAGTCCGAAGACAAAACATTATTGGTTCAATACATTCAAACAGACACTCAAACACCAGTAAAAGAAAACAGCAAAGGTTCATTTGCAGTGGTTGATAAAGTATGTGTGTACTAACATGTAGAAATATATGCACACACAGAGAGAGAGAGAGAGAGAGAGAGAGAGAGAGAGAGAGAGAGAGAGAGAGAGAGAGCAGATTTAATTTTAATTTACATAATTATTAGAACAGCAAGCAAAAGAATGACTGAAAAATTTATCACTATTCATTTAATAATAATTAGTTGTTTTCAGTCTGAAATATTCATACACATCAAAAATTTATCCTCTATACTCTTTTTAATTCAAAAGGAGCTAACTGGATAAACCAAACCCTTAAATTAATNTTGTACACACATGTACACAACTGTGTTTGCAAATAAAAGTGTACATTTAGATAAAGACTAAGACAACATAATTTTTTAATCAAATTCATCTCAGAAAATAACATAATTTACAAAAGATATTTAAACAAAATATAATCAAGTTAATTATCATCAGGCACCTGGTTAAAGGAATCTAATGAAGGCATTCTGTGAAACCTTGTTCGTTCTGCTGTGAGATCTACATCTGCTATACCTGTTGATGTACCTACAAATATGATAATTTTGATTTGAAAGCAATTATCATATATATATTGCTCCACTGAATATTAGCAACTCTAGTGTCTGCCTTTTTACAATTCTACATAATATATAGATTTTGCTGTCAGTTTAAAATATGACTTCATACTCATTAATATTTTACCAAGTAAACTGTTTTCCAACCTTGCAAATCCCACAATGCACTGACATCCAAAAGAGTTCCAGTCCTGCGTACTTTAACTGTGTGTGTTGCCAACTCATATTTGGAGTCCACAGACAAGGGGCCTGGGGTTAAAGGGGAAGCAAATATTGGGATGTCTTCTGCATCTAGTCCGAAGACAAAACATTATTGGTTCAATACATTCAAACAGACACTCAAACACCAGTAAAAGAAAACAGCAAAGGTTCATTTGCAGTGGTTGATAAAGTATGTGTGTACTAACATGTAGAAATATATGCACACACACACACACAGAGAGAGAGAGAGAGCGAGAGAGAGAGCAGATTTAATTTTAATTTACATAATTATTAGAACAGCAAGCAAAAGAATGACTGAAAAATTTATCACTATTCATTTAATAATAATCAGTTGCTTTCAGTCTGAAATATTCATACACATCAAAAATTTATCCTCTATACTCTTTTTAATTCAAAAGGAGCTAACTGGATAAACCAAACCCTTAAATTAACAATGCACACTTACCATCAGCCTTGTCTGGAGAACTGCTCCTTGTGTTGAAATTATCTGTGGTGTTCAGGATGTCAGACCTTGACCTTTTATTATTAGGTGGGCTGAGACCATCCTCATTCTTCTTTGGAGTGGCTCTGCATAAATTGAAAAAGTTCACATTAAAGATGCATTTAAGGTGTTCTCTCATATTTCAGATACACCATTTCTGCCCTAGCGGTTTTGAAAAAAAAAATAGTACAACAAAATCAACTCACCATATGAGTAAAAAATATGAAAAAAAAAAAATTGGGGGTAATCCAACTGGTTTTTGAGAGGTAGTGCCCCCACTCTGACAGACTTGGTCACAACTGAACAAGACTGAGGTAATTACCTGTTCACCTTCACCTGAACAGGTAATTTAGTTGTGACCAAGTCTGTCAGGTTGAACAGACGAAACAGTCAACAGGTAAATCAAATATCTGGATCTATCATAAACGAAAACTTTCTGACGATCAAAACTGAGATCAAATGAAACTATTTTCACACTAGTATAAGTGGCTTATATGTGTGTCTGGAAATCCATGTTTGCTTTATATGAATCTTTAAATATGCACTAGATAAGCTGATTGAGATTACAAGACTAGCACAGAATTTGTTTTGGAAAGTAAAAATAAAAATATGGATATCAAAATGTCAGAACCAAAGTATGTGATTTTCAAACATTTTCCATAATGAATTGCTTGTCATACCCATGTAGTTGTTAACACGCTCAACTTACCTTTTCCTCTTATTCCTTGGTATACAGGAATTTGGTAGCCTGAACAGAGATGAAGTACCTCTGAACTTGAGTTGACCTACCGCAGTCAAAAAATCTGTTAGAGGGAGTTTTTCTTTGGTTTCTTTCCCAAATACTCTGGAAAATGAATAAATATAAATTTTCCAAGCATAAGTACTTGTATTCTATCAGAAAATTAACTTTGTTTTGTTTTTATAAGATAATATGCACATGACAGCAACATCATCTGGTAGCTTGTGCTTGCATTTTTAAATATTTAAAAGAATATACATGAACTAGTGCTTTCAGTTGTTTAAATAAAATATATACATCTACATGATCAGACAAATACAAATACTCGCTTTTCCTTTTAAACAAAAAAATTAATGTTCATACTTGGCATTTTCTATGGCTTCATTCTCAACTTCTTTTTCACTCATTGTCTGCCCTTTGCTATATCTTATGTCAAGCACTATTTTTCTAAAAAATGAAGAAAAATATCATTTTCATAATAATATTGCTAAGCAATGAAACTATATTCTATCACTCATGTGATTATATTACTGTTATATGGCTACAGCTAATATTACTAACCACAGCATCAACATAATAAGATTTTTTTTTAAACCTCAGTCTTGTCACTTCTATATCAATTAAAAGCAACAAATCCTTAAAAAAAAAACAAACATTTCACACATTTCTGACAAAAAAAAAAAAAAATCAGCACCTAAAGAATGCCACTGTCTAAAACTTAAAAATAAACATACTTGAATTCGTCAAACTGTAGATAACCATCTCCATTTTTATCATAAAACCTGAACATGTACCGACATCTCATCTCTGCTGGTGTGCCACCATGTTGTGTTACAGGGTCTAGAGATGCCAAGCCTAATAACACTTCTTTAAAAGTTAACATTTTTCTGTGGTGCACATCAAAGGCCCTACAATTGAATAGAACTTTCAATTAATGTCAGCAAAAATTCTTTTATTAAACAGGAATATATATAAGCAATTAGTGTCTATGTAATGTTAGGCTCACGCTAACATAAAGATAGTGTATTACTTAAGCAAGAGAAAATTTAACTTGTTTACTTTTTTGAAAGACTTTGTGTTTTTATGTTTTTCATCTATATCAAATTGATAGAGTGAAACATTAGTCATTAGGACAAATCTTAAAGACAGCTGGTATCACCCCCTTTTCTGTTGTATTCAGGTAAGCATGATGTTACAATCAGAAAACAGCAAGTTATGGTACAATGTACCTGAAATAATCTGTAAGGTCTTCTTCTTTGGCTCCTTTGCTGAGTAAATACTTCTTAAATACTGTCTCATTCATCATTAAGCTGGGAGAACATTGCATACAAAATTCTTGGAACAGAATTTCTATTTCTTAAAAGAGAAATACATAAAATCAGAATATTTAGTCTTCTGTGAGTTACCTTATTTGTTTGCAGATCTTTCAAAAACTATTACATCTATTTATATATAGTATGAAGGAATACTTTACAGTGTAACTATGCACCAAAAAGCCAGTGTCATGTTAAGGTCTTCAAAACTAAAAATCCCAGCATTCAACAACATTAACAGCATTCAACAATTGATGGTAGACTGATTTATACCACAAATGGTATGCCAAAATAACAAGTAATTTAACAGCACACATAGCTGGAGCTTTTCATCAGCTTAAGTCCAACACAAGTTCATCTTAGGTGCTTTATGTAATGTGATATTTCTCACCTTCTTTGCCCAGTTTAGCAGCCTTGAGTAATTGTTTTTGTGGAGAATCATGGTTATCCACAGAACTTTCAGTACAATCTGCCATGTGTTCACTTAGAAATGACAATGGAACAATACAACTGCCTGCAGATGAAGAGGATAACAACACTGTTAAGCAATTATCAATGCAGGCCCGTAGCCAGCAATTTCAAAAGGGGGGTTCTTTTTCTGAAAAAGTGGACCTTTTTCCATAAAAACTTCAATAAACCTAGATCAAAATTTACCCAGAGTGGACCTTTTCCCACCAAAAGGGGCGGTTCTTTCGAACCCCCCGAACCCCCCCTGGCTACGGGCCTACAATGACAGCACATATTTATAATACATCTGACTTATTCTAATTCATTGAAAAGAATCTAGGGAGATAAATCACCTGGTGAAAAATCTTACTGCAGAAGTTAAAAACTGTTGCTGCAAAAATAACTACAACACTGACATTTTCTAATAAGGCTTGACAACCTTAGACCTGCAAAAAGATCCTTTTATTATAAATGCTTATACTATAAATAATGGAAGGTATATCATCAACATTCACAAATACATTTGTTTACTTTACCATTTAAGTTAGCACACAATGACACATTCACCTGCCTGAGAGATGGATAAAAATTTTGTGGAACTACTCTTCAAGATAGATATATCTTCTTACCCTTTTCTACTTGACTCATAAGCTCTATTGGTTCCCTGCCCAGTAGAGTAGGTTCCACCCCTGCTTCCACTGCTTTCTTCAATTCACTCAGAGAAACCCATATCCTATTGCCATCATTCTAAAAAAATATTAAAAATTTTATGGATGTAAGCTAAAAAAAGAAGACCAGAAACAAAACATGAAAATCTGATGAATAATATGTTCCATACATCAGAATTTAACTGATCATGCAAAATCTATGCAAATGTCTCATCAACAACGTTATTTTACAGCTATATGTGGAATAAAAGAAAATAAATTTATATTCTCAAGAACAGTAAGTAAAGTAGTCATGTGGTTACAATTCCCGTGTCCTTCCAATTGATGGGATGAGCCAAAAAGGTAATATCAAGCCTGAGGGATTCCTTCAACCGGACAATATGACTTTTCAGAATGCCTTGAAGACCGACTTCAGTACCAGCCAACTATAAAAAAAATATTGTTAATTAACTTACAAAATAAAAATAGTCATATATTAAGAAAACATTTTATATCTAAAATTACAAAATTAATTTGTCCTTTTAATACTCACCCAGTCACCATGTATGGTTATCCAGTTTTTAAAACCTACTAGTAAACTTTGCTGTTCATGTTAAAAAAGCAAAAATCACATTACTCAAAAGAAATTGCCAATGTGGAAGTCTCACGTCTGATGTGTGAGATTTGACTGGCCTGTCATTGGTTGTATCAGAAAAATGTCAGGATTGAAACTAGCACTAATCTCATGCATTAGCTCTCATATTTTCTGCTCCTGATATGTATGCTGTGCTAATGCATGAGAGCAAAGACCTTAGTATAGCATACATATCAGGAACTGCATATAGGAATGCTAACACATGGATTTCCTGCTAGATTAAATCCACACAGAAATCTGTTCTGAATCAGATATGAATCATTTTTTAATCCAAACATGTATATGCAAATGCACATGAATCAACCTGTATATGTGGGATTGCACGCAACTGTATAATAGGAAATCAATAAAAACAACCTGTGGCGTACTGCGATTACCAGTAGAATAAATGGCTTTGTATTATGTATATTGAATATTTTGAAGCTGCAATTAATGATTTACATATTCTTAAATGAGCATCCAATAACTTTTCACATGAAAAATTGCATGGTCTCATTTGCAAGGGATTTGAGGGTACCTGTGTTGCAAATTTTTGTGCTGCATCCTTAAAGGATTCTCTTTCATCCTTGCAATCTGACGGTAACCACCACCCTCGATCATCGTACTGCGTCAGTAGGTATTTTCCATCTTGTTCTCTAGGCAAAAGTACGCTTACGTATTCACAAACAGGTCTTAAGGATGTGCCGTTTTTGTCTGTCTTGCCATCAGCAAACCCATCGACATCCTGCCCTCCGAACCGAGCCATTTCTACTTTCCATTCACACCACAGTTCTCATTAACAGGACTCTGCACTTAATACAATAACAAACACGCACATTGTTAATTCTAATCATGTCTTACAATTTTATGGGTAAAGGAAAAATACATTTTACGTTACAATTCAAATTCAAAATATTAGAGGCGTAACTAAGAATTCAAAGAGTATAAAGTGCAAAGACAATTATAATTATCATTTAGTGCGGGGTAATAATGTTTTGGATTACTGCGCATGAAAGCACTGCAATCAAGATAAATTTTGATATCAAAGCAGTCGCCCTAATATCACACAAATAAATTGTAAAAAAGATTTCCTTTGCAGACGATTTCTGCTATAACAAAAATGGAACATTAAATAGCGAGATTATCTTTTCTACGCGGAGACATATCCGTATTTAGCTGTTGCAGGGCACTTCCGTAGAAAAGCATGGATAAACGCGGGGCTAAGATTTCAGAAACGTGCGGTATCTGTACAGTGCACATGGCTAAGTACAAATGCCCTAAATGTCGTACAAAATAGTAAGTAGACACTAATCCTTAGCCTCTGTTGTAAAAAATTATCTTTGAATGCTGTGACTTTGAATTTTTCGTTGGTGTGTGTAGTTGTAGATGGTGGTGGTGGTGTGGGGGGGGGGGGGGGGGGGGGGGGGGGGCTTTGCTTCCTTAAAAGGACAACAACTGTTCATTTTGGCCAAAAAATGAATTTTTCTGGGGTAAATGACAATTTTCTTATACTTACCAATGGTTAACAAATCCATTTCTACGTTCAAAATTAGTCCCTGGTTTTTTTCTAAAATGTTTTCTTTTTTTTTTGTAATGAGATCTGTATTCTCAGTATGTGATATCAATAGTTTGTCTCAATAGGAGGTGTACAATGGTTTGGGGGATTTATCTATATCAGCATAAGTTCCATGAATCACAAATGGTTTACTTTTCTCTTACAGCTGCTCAGTGCCTTGTTACAGAAAACACAAAGGTACTTTTTATTGAATATAATACTTGTTGGATTATGTTTTTCTGTACAGTTTAATATTGTTTGTGTAATTGAATTAATCCATGTATGGAAGACTTATTTGTCAAATAAATTTCAGTGGAGCAAAGATCAAATATTGATAAGAAAAGTTCGCATTAAGTGCTTTAATTAAGTGACCCTTAACGAAAAATGAATTCTGCAAAACATTTTTACCTCAGAATTTTGATATATTATTTATTTTCAACATTCATTTTGCTCCAGAGGTGGGATGTAACTTGCCTAAAAAAATAGGTACTCATTCTTCTACTGCCTGTACACACACCTCACAGCTTGGTAAGAAAAAAAAATTAGCACCTATATTTCTAGGATACTAGCATTACACTGTTTCTGTTGATTTTAAATCATATAAACACCCGTTCAATTTAATTTTTACTCAAGTTATTGACTTAATAAGTGCCAAACTGTGTATCTGTAGAGTGGCATTGATTTGTTTTTAAAACCTGCTTGATTAGATTATTTAAAAAATGTTTACTAGAACTTGCCTGTTTATGATAAAATGGAGCATTGGCAAAACACATCTTTCAAGTGTCTGTCAGCATTACCAAGTAGTTTAAATGGAAATTTTTGATTTCAGAAGATTCTAGTGGAGATGAAGATAAAAGTGAAGATCAGGTTTCAGAGCAAAAATTGAAGTTACTAGGTAAAGTGTGGTATTACTGAGGATAACTAACGTGCATTATTAAACATTTACTTTCAAGTGTGAAAATTGAGTCTTGAAATACAAATGTATCATCTAACAGCAAAGTGTTGTTTGAAGACTGTTTACTTTTTAAAATGCAATTTTTCTCTATTAGTTTATTAAATTAAAATTTTTTCTTCATTTTAGGTCAATCCGAAGAGTTAAGGAGCCTTTTAGAAAACCCACACCTGTGCAATATGCTGTTAGCACTGGACAGAAGTGACAATACCGCCAAAGACATCGACAATGCAATGCATGAGCCAGTTTTTGCAGAATTTGTGGATTTTTGCTTGCAGATTGTGGAACCCATTGAAGATGAGGGCACAGAGACATAGCTATTATGAGGCATTGTTATAAAAACAATGATTCAGAAGAATTTTTCTAGAATTTTTTACTGGTCATTAACCATTCATTACAAATGGCATCTGTAAATGTTAGATCATGTCCATTCTTATATTTAAGATAAAATAACCTTATTTGAAACACACATATATTTGGCCACAAATTGAAGGTTGGTATCTGCAGATGCCACTCACTTGGGAAGTTGTAATTACCATACTCATAATCACACAATGTAAGTTTATAACCTTTTATTATTATAAAAGAAGACATTTGCTATGTTACATCATTTTGTCTTTATACAGTTTTGAAGACTGACAATAATAAATATAACTAAATTCTGTTATCATATAAACTGATTACATATGTCTGAAAACATCCTACTTGTAAATGCAATGTACACTATATTAAACACTGTGATCATCATGTTATAATGAGCAAAATTAGCACTTAGTTGTATTGTGTAAATCTTGCAAAGCTTGGACACAGCAAAAACCTTTAAAATACATGCCATTTAGCCAACAAGCAAAACAACATCTTGTGTAATATTTCAATATAATCATAAACAAATATAAAAAAATCTTCAATGACATGATCATCTTTTTTACACCATTTTCTATCCAAGTTTGTCACCCAATATAAAATATAAATTCTGATTCACTTATTAAACTAGAATTTGAACATAATTACCAAATGGTCCGATTTAGTTAAAAAGCATTATAAGTAATGTTTCATAGCAATAACTTACCACAATTAAGACCAGGTTAATTATACCAACTTATGGCTGTATATTCAAACACCTAGTTCTTAAAGCGGGTCTTACCGAAATGTGTGAAAAAATGTTTAATGTGGAGGGCATGATCAGAAGTTCAATTGGTCTGGTAAATAAAGAAAAATACTTTATATATGAGCCCCATTACCAATTTTCAAGAAAGAAGATACTGCGAAGTTGTTCCTACACTTCTAGCCGGTCAATTCGCAAATTGCAGAACAGAAATGTTGAAAAATTAAGACAAAGAAGTGCCTTTTTTTTTTACAAGGTTGATCTTAAAAACTTATCATTTGATCTTTTCTCGCCTGATTAATATAAGGTATGCCTCAGGCAATGGACATAGCTTCAGGGAATTTTTAAAAATATTTTGCTGTACAACTGCCTAATCGGTAAGACCCACTTGAAGTGTTTACTTTTTTCTGATTTACCAGGAGCATGCTTAATTACCTTATACAAGGTCTGAATTCTTGCAATCAGGTGTATGTATCTGTCAGTGGTAACTTTCCAAGGATCCACTTCATCCCTTGTAATCAGTTGTCCAATAACAACATGCATTTTTAAAATGAACTCATGAACAGGTACACAAGTCCTAGATGACAAGTTTGTTATTGGGCTTCATAACCAAATGGTAATCATTGCTGCTCATTCTTTTTTTAATGTGATAGTTGTAAAAATAGCCTATTTTCTCTTTTATGAATATAGACATTTTTGGAAGACCCCATCAGCTCTTCACTTCGGAGAGAATGATAAAAAAAAAGTGATCTATGGGAGTATTGCTCTCTTACAGACCACAAACAGATCCTTCTTACAATTTTACATTTCTTACTTTTTCTAGACTTTGATGAGATTGCAACATAGACTGCAGAGTTTGGTTAGAAAAATATGCTTACAACTCTGCAGTTCTGAAATTGTCACTAGCAGTATTCCGCCTACCTGATTGCCTTTCATACTGAAGGCATTCTGTTAAGACCTGAACCAAAATGGAATGATCCGTTGTTTACACCGATATGTAACAAGGCTCTTATAATATGACATGTAACATACTTGCCCAAACTGACCATACACAACATTTGTGACTTTGTTTCTGTTACAAAGCTTACACTAAAAAAACAAAACAAAAAAACACCAGCTTTAATAACTAGAATGTCGTCACTCTCATTAGTTCAAGTGCAAACAAGAGTATAATGCTCATCTTTTCCACATTGGGGATAGCACTTTCATTGACCAAACTGGGCTTGTAACATATTCAGCTACTTTCCTTTCAAACCTTGGAAAACCCTGAGGCTTAGACTAGTCAACCTACAGTGCATTTCTTTTTGTCTGGAAATTTCAAACTGAAATTTCATATGTGGAATCATATAAACTTCTCTTTTTGTTCTCTTTGGCCAGTGCAATTTCCTGTTTATGGCGTTCATGTTCTTTTTCTTTAGCCTGTTGCTGTTCCATGTTTTCAGACATCTCTAGTGCTCGTACAAATGACATGGGCCTTTTATAACCAGACCTGTCAGCAGGCCACTCTTCTATGAGTCCAGCACCACCATTTTCTATTGGGCCTCTCTCAACAGAGGACCTGCTCCCCAAACTGTTCCGACTGGAACTTTTAGGTATCTGTCCATTTGGGTATGGGCTATATCCCACAGGATGGTGATTTCTAATTTGAGCATTATAGTTTTTAACATTTCCATTACTTTTTCCTGTATGTTCTACTCCATCTGTGGGGCGTTTTGTGCTGGGTTTTTGACCAACATGTTGAATTCTCTGAGGGGCTGTCCGTCCAGCTCCAGGGCTGTTGATAAAGTTTCTTGGTGGATGAGCACGCTGTGCAGTTGGACTGCCCTCTGGAGTGGCTATGGGAGCCCTTTTCTCGCCTACATCATTGTGTCTATTCACTGGTGCAGGTCTTTTATAACGGGTTGGAGAGTGTGTTCTTGGCAGGGATTGAGTGGCTGGCTTGTGCACAGCAGCACCAAGGGAGACATTTGAAGAAGCATCATACAGATTGTTGTAGGAATCTGTTTTGGGTGGGGATGGGCCTTTAACTGAATCTTCATCTAAAGAAGACCTCGGCTGCATCTGAAAAGGATTAAGAAAAGACTTCATCTTGTACTTAAAATGTTAGCACCTCTGACAATAAAGCACCTTTTCAATAATTCAAAGTTTTATGACACTCACACTAAAGTCCCTGTAAGCTGCAGCCCCACCCCCACCACACACACAGTATCTGAATGGTTACCATACCTCTTAACTTGTGAAAAATGAGAAATCACCACAAAAACAACACCAGAGTATCAAAATGATAATTACCTTATTGTAAGAATTGGTACCAGACTTGATTCCATTACTACTGTCAGTGTATATTTTCACATCATTTTGAGTTGGTTTGTATGCTATCTTAGACACATCAACACTGACAGTGGTATGTTTTGGTTCATGGTCTGAAAGTCTGGAACAAAAATGAGTCAAACTTTTATCAGATTTTAATGCATTTATCCAATCCACAACTATTTTCCTGGAAAATGACAAGAAATCAACCTGGAACTAGAGGATCAGAGAGGCGATACCGCCTCCGAATATTGTACCACCAGCTGGAGCAAGCGCATTCGTATAGACCCCCACATACACAAAATAAGGGACACAGCCACCAGTCTTTTGCTTGACAAGCTGTAAAAATGCAATCAACAAAAATTTTCAAAATATGCAAAAAAATATATCAAAAGTTCATCAAAAGGTAGGTGAAAGGTCAATTTCACAGTAAGATTGCCAGTATAT
>NW_019775413.1:501937-610221 GCF_001039355.2 Lingula anatina | reverse complement strand
TCAGTTAATCTAGGTTTTATTCAGCATGGATGCAATTTTCATATCCCTAGCTTTAAAACAATCATAAAGAAAATTAGTTGTGCATTTTGCAATATCAAAATCATTACATTGCAGTACGGTAATAAAAAGGTCACTGATGGACTCAGGGGCTGCACTGCCCAGTATATCTTTAACCTGGTTAAGGAATATGACTCTTAGTGGAGCATAACAGGGGCATATCATCATAAAATGGAACTCATCTTCAACTGACCCCATGTTGCACACCGTGCATAGCCTTTTCTCTATGGGTATTTTAGGATTCATGTGTCTCCCCTTTTCAATTGCCAAATTGTGGGCACTTATCCTGAATTTGCAAAGGAATGTAGATTTGGGTTTGTGGATTAACTGTGTGTATATTTCTCTTTTAAAATCTTTTTTGAACAACCTTATGTTTGGATATTAGACATATAGATTTAATACACTTGTTCAGCCTTATACTTACTTTGGCCAAATACTGCCACAGAGGGCAAGCTTACAATTCTCCACACAACCTCTAGAGAATGGATTGTGCCCTCCACGGAACTTGCCTGTGACCTGAAAAATGTAGCCAAGGAAATACTCAAATAAAATACTAATAATTAAATTATGATCTTTCTTCAACCTCTATACATAAATTCCACTGTGCAAGTATGAAGTGATTTTATGACCATTACTAATCCCTATAAAACTAACTTTGCTAAACCTGTAAGAGTACTTTAAGGGATACCTGCTCATTTGTGGTTCTTCCTCTGGATACCAACCAAATGTGGAAACCAGTTAATCCAGCAACAGGAAAAAGCAGAAGCCCAATGATAACCATGACACACATACTGAGTAAATTGGTTAAAGATAAATTTTTATCATCAACTATTGTTTTACCTTCTCTACTATACATTTATACAATTTTCAATTTGTTACTGATGCCCATATAGTAGGCATGGTTTCTGAAGATTTGTTTCCAACTTAAAGGCACAAATAATAGGATTAAAAATGCATTCCAAGTGCATTGATTGCTTCTTGTTGAACTTATCGGAGGACAATTAAAATGCTTAAAACACAAAATGACAGATAAATGGCCGTAATCAATATATTCACCGTCTCCACTCCAACCCTGGTTAAAATAACGCTGGTTCTCGAGTCATATCCGAGATGTAAACAAACAGAAACATGGAGAACTCCAGCACTGGAGAATGTGAGTATGTAGAGAAAATGTTAACAGAACTTTCGCAGGTAAGCGAGGTATAAGCTCTACAAGTAGTTACAACAAGGAAGATTTGTTATCTTTCATTGCATCTCTGAAGGACCAACCTGAGCCTATTCTCCAATGATGCCTTTCCCACCATCATGAACTAGTTTTAACTAGGTCAGAGCACGAGTCTCTCGATATCCAAAAGTCTAAAGACTTTAAGCATAAAAATGGTCTCCATACTTACAAAAACCAATGCTTACACATGGGTTTTGCTTTTTCCAAAATTGTTACAGATTATGGTGAATGTCAGGAAAGAAAGATAAAAGGTTGGATAATCACTGGAAAGTGCTGTTTACTCTGGGATAATTTGTTAAATATTAATTTTGGCGCAAAAATTTTACTATGTGTGCCTTTAAGTTTTAAATAAGATGTAATTATTTCCTTTCATTTTCTGATTTTGACACAAAAGGATACAGAACAATGTTATGCGGTGTTAAAAGATTGTCCTTGTGATGCAGCACATAGATCAGGCTGAATGTAAACACACTTAGCATGTGAACAGTCAGGGACAGAAGGAACTGAAAGAAGTAGCGGTAATTCCGTCTTCCAATGCAGTTATTGACCCAAGGGCAGTGGTGGTCAAAAGTCTGGAACAACAATATCAAACAATTTTGAATTGTGAGGTTGTACACTTTTGATGCAATCCAGAAAATGCAAAGCTTTTTCCATCACTGTTTTGTTTCATCTTTTTTTTTTTTTTTAACAAAACTTGCATTACCAAATGGACTTTTCATTAGTACTTAATTACAGACAGAGCTGCTTAAATGGATTATTTAAACGTATCATATGCCATTTTACATGAATTTCCATAGTATTTTTATGGAACAATGAAGAAAAATGAATTTGTATCATTTTATCTCACTGTCATTGACAAATGCAGGGGCATCTCTCCCTCTCTCTGTTAAATCTCCAAGACATCTGATTAAGTGGTCATATATCCAGTACCTTCTAACTAATTATCTTGACAAAGATGTACCATTATGTAGCACTATAATATAAAAAGCTCTACTATATATTGTTCATAAACATCACGGGAACCTTTCTGAAGAAGCGACATTTGAAATGGAATTATAAGGTTACATTTCAACTGCTAACACACGCACAACTTTCATGTTTAAGTCATGAAATGTGAAGGGGAAAGAGCTGTCTCTCACTAGATTTGTGAAAGAAAAGAGAGATACTGTTGCAAGATACAAAGACAGATCTGATTACATTCAACTTCAGAACTCTTTACCTCGATGCATCTGTTGCAGACACTGCAGTGTGAGCACCTTGGAGGACGGTAAAAGTTACAAGTTGTACACCATTTCATCCGCACCGTGATCCCATGGATTTCCACATTTTTATACAATGGTGCACGGAAATCTTCCTCATTTGTCTCATCTTCATGAGCTGTAACAAAAACATTCTAACAAATTACCACAAAGCTCTCAAGTCATATCTGGACAATGTTTACATTCTTATCTTTCTAGAAATAAATTTTTACTCATTTCTTTTCTTTTTAAGCATTGAATGTTTCAGTACAAGACATGTAGTAAACTGAAGTTGCGCCACTCACATTCAATATTGGTTATATTAAAAACATGCTGCTGTACTTAAAGACAACAATACTTTATCGACAGATATAAATTAAGGAAGCATTTATAGATCTATATACTGGCATTCATTAAATGAGTAGCAATTCTTTATTTAATAAATCCCTACATCATATTGTTCTACTAAAAACAGAGTTAACTTAAGAGATGTATTGATACTAAAATTAGATCCTCTCAGATAGATTGAGTATGGCAAAATAAAAAAGCCAATATGTGCAAATTATGCATATTTTTTTCTTTGTATCAGCAGGAACTCTTTAATAACCAATGACAAACCTTCAGAAAAAGTTAATCATTCACTGACATGCATCATATTAAAACAACTTAAATGTTTTGTGAGTACAACTGTTATACTAAATAACTGGCAAATGTTGCTGTATTCTACACAATACTTCAAAATTGGGGTGAGATGAAACGACTGCCTAAAGCTCAAACCATCCAGTCAAATCCTGTAGGATCCATACATGAGCAAAAAAGGTCAAGAATAAAAAGCAACCCATTCAATGAGACAAACAGATAACCGAGAAATGCTGGCATAATCATTTTTCTCTTCAAGACTACACTGATGCAAATCTTGTAGGAATTCAGCATGGACCAATGATTCACAATCTGGTCGATTGCTCCAATGCACTACCAAGCTGATGATAAGACTAATCTATTCTCCTTAATTCTGAAATAGTCAAACACAAGGCCTGAGAAAGAACACTTTATAAATGAACTTTTTCAGACAGTTGACCACTTCTTGGAAGATGAGAAAAAGGACAAACGTGGATGTGCCAATTTTTAAGAAAAGCAAATAGGAAGGCTAATGCAAGATGAAACAATCACATCTAAGCCATTGAAGGGGAAGGATCATGTTATGTTGTGTGTGTATGAAATTGTTCATTTAAGAAGCTTTTTTAAGTTAAATCATAAGGTTTTTTTCTTGACCTAACTGAATTATTTGTAGCAACTGAGGGTTTTCAACACCCAAATGTCTATATTCCTAGTTCATTTTTTTAGAACTTAAAGAAAGATGTAGAGAGAAAATTTTAGTTAGGCACAAAATCAGAGCAGTTCCTTCCTTACAAGTTGCCATTTTGGGCACAAATCAATTGCACAAAGCACAGTACCTTAGAAAAGTGATGTAGAGCCTCCAGTCTGTTGGAATGTCAACATAAGTTTGATTATTATCAAGGGTTTAGCCACCAGGGCATCCAGCCATCATTGGGATGGCTTGTTTGAGCAGAGTACAGCCTCTCTTATGGATGGTAAACAGTTGGCTAAACCCATGGTTACCATATAGTTGTACGAGTCAGTTTTGAGGGGCATATTGTGTGAGGCGTACAGGCCCATACAGGGAGGGAAATGGGAATTTTTCAGCTCTGGTCCACTTGGACCAGTTGACTCTGGAGGTAGTGGTCCTAGGCCTTGGGGCACTGGTCCAATTATGAAAGAATCTAAAAGGGGTGGATGGTTTTAACATACTGAGCAACTTCGTTTTTTTTTTAAATTATTATTAAAATGCGCCAATAAAATAAAGCAAATGAAGTTTAATTTTCATGTTTTTATTTTGAACTTATTTAAAAGAATTGAAATCAACCAAATAACTCCCAAAAATTCATCAACATTTATTCACATTTTAAAAACTAAACAGCTTTTTCTCCCCACCTTTTATGGTTAAAGGAAATGACACCACATTACACAATAGGAATCAAGTATTTTAACTATTAGGTTAAAAAATATAAAGGAGTTATTAATCTCTGGTAAACTGTTTACCCAAACAAGGTTTGGAATTAGAACAATGGGTTAACACCCATTGTATTAACACAAAATAGGAAGTGACTTCAAAGTCTCAAAAGTTGAAATATAACCATAAAACGGAGCAAAAAATCCTCGCCTTTTTTATTTTCCTCAAAAATCCGTAGCTGTTATAAAGGAAGGTACCCGAGCTCTCTTTTTTTTTTTTTACATTTAGTGCTAGGTTGTTCGCTTTCGTCATTTGTCGGTGTTTTTCCAGGCAAAAACCTCCACATCGCTATAAAATTGTAAGATAAGTTGAACTAATTCAATTCACACACTAAATGTAGTTTTGATTTAATTTCCAATGAGAAAATATTTCGGCAGCATGCTAATGGCCCCAACAGGAAAAGTAACGTTTCTTGTAAAATCTTGAATGTAACTATAAGCTATTGACATCGAAAAAGACCAGAAACCATTTAAAGAATTATATTTACCCTTCAAAACTACAAAACAGCACTCGAGTAAATTAGTATTTTTACCAAAAAGGTTTGTTGCATACGTAGCTTTTCAATCCTCGAGGCTCTGCTACTTCATATGGCGCGAATGCTGTGGTAAAATCTGATTGGTCAAAATTGACAGTCTGATGCAAGAGGTCAGGTCGCATGCAAATAACGTCTGACGTGTTCGGAAGCGTCATTAAAATAGGTCAACACATCTGAAACTCGCGTAGTCTTCGATGCAGACAAAATTGGGAGCGGATTTTAAAAAAAAGGAAAAATATCTAAGGACAAGTAAAAACCCCGTATTTTTCTCATGTTGTTGCTGCTTATAGAGCAGTCGCCCGTTTGGACCAGTTACTAAGATTGGCACTCGCCAATTCGTTTTAGCGGTCGCGACTGGCGACCGCCCATTTCCCTCCCTGCCCATATGTGTGTGTGTGTGTGTGTGTGTGTGTGTGTGTGTGTGTGTATGTGTGTGTGTGTGTGTGTGGGGGGGGTCAGTTTTTTATTAAGATATCTGAGAAGAAACATGAACAAACATTGCTAACTTCTGACGCCTATTAACCAGTTTGCGTGGAGGTTATGACTGCTTGATAGTTGTGCATAATGAGATAATGTTGTCTGGCTGGCAGTTTTCATACAAACAAAAAAGCTTTGTGGGTTAAAGAAAAGGTCATGCCTGAAAAACAAAGCCCTGTCCATATTCAAATTATATAGAAGATTCTGGCAATAAAACCTGTCAGACCAGTATAAAACGTAACAGTTTGTCTAAAACTGGCAAGCAGAAACTCAAATTTCTGTGCAGAGATTTTCAAAGCATGCCAGTTAAGATATAAATGAATTATTTACCCTTGGGATAGATTCCTGGATCCATGAATGTTGCCAAGCCAAAATTGGATATAACAAAGATTGCCACCAAGCTTTCATACACAATGATCAGAGGGGAGATGTTCATCACAAAATATTCAGAGCTGAAAAATAAAATAAAACAAAGTTGTTAAATCATCTTACAATTCATAACATTTCCCCTATCTATATAGATAAAAAATGAAGAATGGGTTAATAGGGTTATTTCTTAAGAACTTAAACATAATCATGATTTATACAATTTCTCATAATCACACATTTTTTTATAAAGTATGTGCTTAGTCAATTGAAACAAGTCTGGATCAATAGATATCTATTTTAAGGATAGAGAAAGTGGCAATGTGATGCAACAATATGTATGTTTTTTTTTTCAATAAACTTTGGTAAATGTTACAACTGATTAAAATGGGCAGTTTTGCAGTTTGCGAGCCTTGTCAAAGAGATGATACTGCTCTCCTATCCTGCTGTTTGGTGGCACTAGTTTAATTATGGGTACATTTTGCAAAATTCTCACTTCTGTCTTAACGATGTGATAAACACAGGAAGCAATCATCATATTTTCCAGTTCCAAATATTGACAACATGTATCTTATCAATTCATCTGAGATTAAAAACCTCTGATGTCCATCTGACAATTTTAGCTGTATGTAAATCAATTGGAATTTGGTTCTGTGCAAAAGTTTCATTCATAAAACAGACAGATTCTTACCTGTAGAAGAACATTTGCTTTGGATAGTCAAAAGTGATAAGTACATGGCTCATAATTACACATTCAATTCCCTAATGTGTGATTTATAGTCAATGCTCTAAAGCAATTGTTAATATGTATAATGTTTAATTATCTTCAAATTTCTGGTCAGAAATCAATCTACTAATCTGTCCTTCCAGTTTGCGAAAGTCCCATAAATAATATAGAACTGTGTGTGCAGTGCATAATCATAAATCTAGTTGTATCTATTAAAAACATAGAAAGAAAGCAGAAAATATCTCTGCAAATATAATTTTTTAAAAATTCTGCCAATCCGTTCAAGCTTGATTCTTGCATAAAAATTAAGTACTGGATTGCATTAAGTTCTGGCAGCATATTTCATCATGAGGTGGTATATATATATTTTTTTTTTTTTGCAATATTAATTAATGGCATGTACCTGTTAAAATTATGATCAAAAAGTATTACTTGTCTTCCTTTATAAATGAAGAAGTTTATGTATTTAACATGTTTAAAATCCTACACTCAGTTTGATATGCAAAATAATTCAACTTCAGGTTTTATTTAATTAGTCTTATTGATCATTTTAGTTTATAAAAATGCCATATTTATACCAGAGTTAAAGTTTGTGAATAAACACATTTTTTCTGATTAAAAGTTTTACTTGTTTTAAGCTTTCTGTTGAATTAAATAAAATTTCAGATACTACAGTACCAGAGCAAAGGTAAATGACATCAAAAACATAAAAGACTTCTCTGAAGTGCTGAATAATAGTGCCAACTGGAATAATTGTGGCCCTCGGAAAACTTTCCAAAATTAATAATAGTGCCTAGCAGAATAATTGTGCCCCCCCCCCCCCCCGAAAATTTTATCAAATTTAATAATTTCAATGAATAATTGCAATGGCAATTAGAGATTATATTAAAAACACGTTGGCAGCATTGTACTAGTAGTGTACTATCGGTTGACATACTTTTTTGCAATGCAGAGCCGCGACACTATTATTTGGCACTTCAGAGTACATGATTCTGACATATGTTCATTTAACTGATCAAATCAATGTATTGTAATATTCTACATTAAAAATTATCTGACTGTGCACATATCACAGCTTCACAAAATGGATCTCATTATTCTGCACTGACTGAAGGACCTTTCACATAAGAAACCAATATTAATGCCATGTATAACTGTATATTACTCAAAATTGATTTCTTTACTTAATATTATTTGTAGGAAAATATCTTGCAGATATGCAAGGGAAATATAGGAAATGTAAATATAAGATAATTTACCAGATGCAATTCAAATTGTTATTGGCAAAGGAAATATCTGCATGTCCACGATACTGGGTAACAACAATGTGACATGGAAATCAAAATTTCAACATGGTGCCAGCACGCTTTCGGATTAGAGTATGCATTGCATTTTGCTTTATATTCATAAATTTGGAAAATGTAACATTAAACACACATAAAATTATCAAGGAAGAGTACACTTTTCTTCACAGAATTAGGAAAGCACGCTGCGATCAAAAATTGGCAGTTAAACAGGTTAAAAAGGTATGAAATTGGCTTGCGTGCATTGCACAACCAAAAGCAGGAACTAGATATAGCTCATTTAATTATTCTCATTTAATATTAATGTGACCGGGTCATTATGACATAAACGAAGATTTCAACAGTGTACGCTATGTCCCTGGTCAGAATCTAAATGAGGAAACAAAACTACATGATGAGGTTTTGCTGAATTGTGTCTCTCTGGGAAACGAAACCAGATTGGGTCAAAATATTTGTGATTACACACTAAGATGACAGGATTTCCTTACACCTTGTTGGTTTTTGAAAAGCAGAGTATATTTCAGGTATTAAAATCTTGAAATTGAATGATTCGTAAAGTTCACGTGTATGGGAGATCAAACTTTGTACTGGAGATGAAAACGAAACGATGATTACGCACAATAACCTACTTTCTTCACCAATCAAAATTTGTGCCGAAGCACAATTTTTGTATATTTCTATTGTGTATGCTGTAATTGATCCCTGAGATGATCAAAAAACATGACAATACTATTCTGAAAGCTTTTTTTCCATAATGTACACAGTATCCTGGACGCGCAGATATATATATAACCAAGGGCATGTTTTTTAATTGTAAGCTCTGATGCAATTTATCATGGTTATGTAGTGTGTGTGTGTGTGTGTGTGTGTGTGTCTGTGTGCGTGCACGCGCGAGTGCATGAGTGTTTTTTTTTTTTTCAATGACAGCTAAATAAAGGCCAGAAGTTACATCTGACATGTTATGCATAGTCAAGCAGGAGCCTCAGGTACACTGCTGGTATGTGCTGATTACAGGGTCATTAAGATACAAGATATTAAACCATAGCCTCTCTTGTCATTGGTTCCACTAACAGAAGGTATTATTCAAACATTAAAAGGAATTAATGGTCATAAAATAAGTAAACCCAGAAACCCAATCTGGCCAAAAAATAAGGAAGACCTGTTCAACGCAGTGGTTTACAGGAGTCATAGACTGACATTACTCACGCGAAAATGAAGAAACATGCTGTTGCTCCAAGAAGAATGGACCAGGCACACGTCGCTGGAATAGCTTTGGTACTACACTTTCTTTTCTTACAGCAAGCCATTTTGAAACGAACGTAAATAATGCTACTATTTAAGAATCACATAGAAAAGGATTTTCTCTCCCCACTCCCAGATGAAGCCGGTTAACATCTAATAGCATGCGCTGTTAAAATTAGGTCATGAATCATATTTATTGAATTCCGTTTTTTCTTGCATAAAATGCTTTATCTTATGCAAAAAGAAAATAAGCTATGTAGTATGTTAATGAGTGGATAAACTTAAGAGACTTAAAAAGGTTCTGATTACATTTTGACATAATTTCGATTACTACTCCGCGTAAAAAGGCTCGGTGACGGAATGCTGGGATACATTATGGCACTAAAGTGGAGTTGACAAGGTCAAGGACTTTCCAAGCGCACGCATCACACACAACATAAGCAAAATGGGTGCGCATCACAGTGGAAATCACCATCGACATCACGTGGATAAATCAGGGTTAAAAAGTGAAAAACAGTCTTCAGAAAAGCATTTTTCACAAGAAGACAAGCTGCTGGAAAGTCTTTTCAAGGTAATATCCTAACGATAAGTGTTCGCACGCCGATTCTATCATTCAATTATGTATAGCAATGTTAATAGTATAAGATGTACTGGTAGTGTCACCTCGATTGTATCTTGATTGTGAAATGTTTATAATGATAATGCTCACTTGTTTGATCATTCATCCCCGGTAGTAGACACTGTCTTGTCTAGTTGTAAACATGTTTGTCTTGCGGCTTTCACAACTTCGCATTTACGAAGTTAGACGTATGTCCACAACATTTTCAGTATTTGCTGAAGAAATTTTAGGCAATTTTGAGTAACTTCCTTGAGCATGTCCAAGAAAAATTACCGTGTAGATATTGAAGAGATCAACTATCACTTATTTATACCCGTGTTTTAACACATACATATTTTAACCACTTGCAAATTTACTAGTACAGTTGAGGACAAGTGAATAACTGCTTTGCCCGAGTGGTTTTGTTTTGATTTTAAACACGGACATTGTTAAGCGTGGCATAACACTGGGTCAGCTGGCAGTGCAGACAGTGCAGCACAATAGACAGAAGGCCAAGGGAGTGCTACAGGTGTGCACATAGGTCAGACAGGATGTGATTAAACTCAAAAATGATTCCACCTCTGTGATATTGTACCTATATTTCAACAATTATTAAGGGCATATAAGTACGTGCCTCCTTACCCCAGCATTCAAATTTATTTGCCTATTATGCTGTTCTCATGATTCATTTTAGCAGTGCTGGATACAGTATGCTACATTGTATCTGTTGGGATCAGGTTGTGTACCCTATGAGTCTTGAAAATTTTCAAAAAATATCATACTGTACCATGCAGTAGCTACTAGTAGCTGATTTGGCACACAGTTATTGACTACATTGGCTAAACACAATAGAAATGATGGACTGGACCAGCCTCAATTTTCAATTCTCCAGGGAGAAAGGGACAAGCAGAGGAGGGGGCACTTGACCGAACCAACACACCTGAGGGGTGATGGGTTGTAATATTATATCTATTACAGCCCTTATTTCCCTTAAAAATTTTAACTTTCAGCATACAAAATATTGGCTGGTAAATTTCAGTTAATTTTTTCTATGGTTATTGTTAATTCATATGTTATGTTTAAATGCTTTAGTTACATGTATATGAATGAAACTCGATTTTGATAATGTTACCTTTAATACTCGTAGTTAAAGTTTGATAAACAGTGTATAGCTTTTTAAGAGGTATGATCTTATTACCTTTTATATCCTGGCAAGATAGAAGAAGCATCTAAGAAAATGAAAATTTTATTGATGGGCAATGATACAGGGAAAATCTTGCGAAAAAATAGATTGGTCAGGATAAATCTGAGAAAATGTGAATTGTTTTGTAAAGTGGACATGCTTTTAAAAGCCAGTGGCCTCAAAACATTATTCACTTACTAGTTTGTGAAACAAAGAACTGAATTCAGTTTTGTTTCATTTATAGTTACTTGTATCACAAGACCCAGAAGCTCATCAGGTAAATTATCTTTGCATATAATATTATTGATATAAAACATGTATTTTACCAATATATATACCAATCTACAAAGAGGTTTCTGCATGAGTAACTCTTATTAGTCTTGGGACTAACAAGTGTAAATATAGATATTCTAGTAGAAAAAATAATTTGTTGTAGATCTTTTATTTTCAGTAGGAAAAGATGTAATTGCGCTAGTTGTGTTTGATGGGGTATGTCACCAACACAATTACCTAGTCCATGTAAAACAGTTTGTCGCATGGGGCGTTTCACATTTCTAGGAATATTGATTCTTGTTGATGACTCTTCTATCGATAGCACATAATAATATATTTTATATTAATACATATTATATATATATATATATATTTTTTTTTTTACTTTATTTCCATTTATATATGAGGTTAAAGTTACTAATGAGCATTGGCACATTTTAAAGCAATTTTAACCCAGAGGAAATAACACAATATTAGGTACATATGGTTACATCATATTTTGCTCTATTACATAACTGTTTTGAACTCTAAAACAATGTCAGGTGGTCATTTTATCTGCCTGACTTCTTTCCAGCTTCCAAAACTATTTGGATAATACATCCAGGGAGAGAAGTTGGAATATAATGAAATGTGAACTGATTCCCAATTGTTATTACAACAAGTTCTTGTCAACATAACTAAACCCTTTCCTTCTTACAATGTTGCATTTCATTACAACTTTTATTTTAGAAATATACCAGTAGGAGGACTGTTATGTTGCTTTGAGTATAACACAACCTACATAATTTACAACATGTTTTTATCATATTTCCCCAAAGCCTGCTTGGTGTATATTTTTCAAAGAAAAATTTATTAGCAACTTGTTGCTTTTGTCTTCTATTTTTGAATACCAGCAGAACATGAGCAGAGCAGTATTGTTGAGATCTACCAAGTTTAATATTATGAAACTTGTTCTGTTTTTTATTGTTTCAGCAAAACTTTCAGTGTCATTTACGTAGTATGCTCATTTGGAAAAAAAAAAGCTGGAAGCAAGTTTGAAAATTGCCATCAGTTTAGATATTATTGATCAATGAAATAAAAAAGATCGTCACCAACATCTTGATATGAATATAAAAATATATATGAAAAACTAAATAATTATCATGTTCATTATCCCTATACTTAATAATGGCTTACATAGTTTAACCAGTTATAGAATAAAGTTGTGGGATTTATGCATTTTTAAATATGTTGGCTTACATGTAAAGAAACCAAAACGAAAAAAAAATGTTTGACCTTCAAAGAAAAAAAGTAAAAAACATTGTAAGAAAAATTATGGGCTTTTTTTTTAGCATTTGTCAAAATGTCTCATAACAAAAAAATATGTGCAGGTGTGACTATTGTCTTCTGTTCATGAAGCAAAGGGTATAAATGACTGAAGTATTTTGACATGCAATTGGCTTTATAAGTAAAGTATTATGTTCCATATCTTCATTTAATAACCTGGTATAAAACATGAGTTCTAAAATATTTCTCAAGGGTATGGTTGCAGTCAAGTGGTACATATCTGAGATGACATAAAGGTTAGAGTAAATGTTATAATATTTGCAAGAATAGCATGTAATGAGGATCAGAGGAAGATGGACAAAAGTGGATTGAGGTCTTGGGGATTCAGAAATGCAGATTCTGATGGCCGAGTCCCATCCTGGTTATATACCACATAGAATATTTGATTGAATTGTGAATTTATGATGAATTTGTGTAGCAAGAGAAAGAGTCAGTTCAACAACCACCTGTCATTGTGATGATGACAAAAATATTGTAGGAGAGATAGGTCACTCGTTTGGCAAAGCACAGGCCAAAGCACAAAACATGGTTTAGTAGAATGTAATTGCAGTCATGTATCTAATCCAGGTTGAAGAGGAAAGAAGCTGAAAATGAAGTTATCTATTGAAGTTCTTTTGAAAACCCAGATGAAATTGGGACAACCTTTATATTAAAATAATTTTCTTTTTAGATAACCACTCGTAGTCAGATTGCCCCTTGAAAAGACAAATTGCACCACTTTGGATTTTCATAGGTTATTACAACATGAAGTACATACACATGAAGCCAAAAAACCTCATTCATGTTTGCCTTTTTAACAACATTTCCTGTAATACTAAATTGTTTTAGTCAATGTAGGTAAATATTAACTAATAATAGAATGAAGGACAGAAGAGCTTATCATTTTGTACACTCTTGTTTGATTGTCCTTGTGGTATATTACTTCTGAAATTGTGAAAATATGAAATAAGGATTGATAATGTGGTGGAGTAGAAATTTGATTTGATGAAAAACTATAATAATTATACATCAAATTATATACATGATATAGCATTATCTGGAATGGATGATAAATTCTTTATTAATAAATTTGATCCTCTCCCAAGTGCTGAAAATTGGAATTAAAATCTACAAGTTTTAATTCTTAAAACATGACAAAAATCCATATGGAAAGTACTTTGGACAGGCAGCAGTCATGGGAGATTCCAAATAAAATCTATCCTTTTTAATTCTACACATGCATTTATGATATTTTAAGTGGAACATGTGTTTAATTGTGTATTTGTACATGGATGCTTGGGTTGAGCTTGGTTGGTCAGCTGGAATTTGCATTTATGTAGTAAATAATGCACTGTTACCCCCTCGCCCGATATCATGATAGCATGCCGAGCGCCAGCCAAACCCCCTAACTTTGAATAGAACACGCTGATATCACCGCGCATGGGGTGATATCAAAGAATGGACTTTCCCCGCGTTTACTGCCTAATTGCGGTCACCGTCCAATCATTTTCATTTGCGTGAATGGTTTGTGGTTGCATGTGTATTGACAGAGACATAGGTCAGTGGTTTTCTGCGAGTAGTTGGCTGATTTCCTGCCCATCTTTCGCACGTGGCAGTCACACCGTCTCATTCATTGTATCAGTCCCTGCAATCCTTTTGTTTAGATATCAGCCCCGTGGTATGTATTTGGAAATGGGTATTTGTCACACAAGCTTCTCTAGCACAATCTGAGATTGGTCTGTACAAGGCAGAATTTATGGTGTGCAGTTGTTTTGATGTTTTAGAGGTTTGCACATATAACAGATTGAAGATCTACCTGTTTCACAACAACTCGCATGTTTGATTTCTGACAACTTGTAGGTTGGATAATTGTGATCACATCTAAAAGTTTTCCATTTAGTGCACAGGCATATCCCATTCACATTATTACTTACATCCCATTTCCATAGATTTTTAGATTGATCTATCCCTGTGGGGAGTCTCACTAGATTACTGTCAGCTTGGCCGGCTTAAGCGTCTGTCTCGCCTACTAAAAGCTGTAAGGGGGTAATTAACTATGGTGCCCGCTCGGCTGACTGCAATTTAGCGTGAACCCCCAGGGAGTTAGGTGGATCTAAATCTCTGGGAAAGCATCCTTAGATCCCACTCCCATAGATTTTAGATCGATCTATCCCTGTGGGTAGTCTCACTAGATTACTGTCAGCTTAGCCGGCTTAAGCGTCTGTCCCGCCTACTAAAAGCTGTAAGGGGGTAATAAACTACGGTGCGCGCTCGGCTGACTGCAATTTAGCGTGAACCCCCAGGGAGTTAGGTTGATCTAAGTCTCTGGATTGATCTAAATCTCTGGGAATGCACCCTAAATGATCATTCATTAAGGAAGTGCTGTCATTAGAGTGACCTTGGCATTTTAATTACCTGAAGCAGACTTTCCTACCTATAGAGTAAAATGCACTATATGACCACAATGATGTAGTCATTTTCTGAGCAGTGGTACATGATGTTTTGTTTGGCTAGTATAAGATTTATGTCTGGATTAGTAATATATTTTAGCATAGTAATTTATATACATGCATGTTCATGTATTAAACAAAAAAATTGTCTATTCAAATTGATATTCTTGTTTTCTATGACTTTGTGATTAAATTGAGCAATATAGATTTAAAAAAAGGAAAAGAAATTCAGTTTGCTGCATTTTACATCATTTGAAAGATTTTTAGGCAAAGACAATTATTTGCTATCAGTCAAGTAAGACCTGTAAATCCTTGCCTACCTGTGCCATTCATGATTCATGGCGAGATCTAACCTATAGTCACGTGGTGGCTGGGACAGGGGAGGTCAGTATATAGTGCTCAGACAAGGAGAGTTAGTCGCATTATCATAGCTGGCAGCTCAGTGCATCACTTTAGTCCACTATGGGTAATACTACAGGAAACCTGTTGGAGGGTGATGTTCACTGTCAAACTTCTCCAGTGAAGCCTGATCATAACCTAATGTCTTCCAAGCCAGCTTTGATAAGATCTCTATCCCAAGTTAGCAACAAGTCAGCAAGTGATTTGAAAAATCTGTTGGTGAATTCTAAGCCAATATCTAAGCTCCGAAGATCCAAAACTGAGCACGTTATTCGTATGCAGTACACTGGTTGTGGGATGGAATCTAACTACCCCAGCTACTGTATTGATCGCCAATGTCTGTATGATTTTATGAAGGTAGGAGACAAATTGGTGACAACTTAGTACGTATATGTATATGTAAGTGAGTGAGATAAAGTCATTAACTGGTTGATTCCAGTTTTTAGATATGGAATTGGGTTTATTGCATCAAGTAGGTTCAAGAGATAAAATTCCTTGATTGCATGAAGGGAAAACTGTACTAACAGTTATGGTAGAGGTCAGGTTTGACTGGCTAATAATGTTTGCTTAATTTGCTTGGAAGGAAGCAGGGTATGAGTAGGGTACGTAAAGGTGCAGCACTGATGGGAATGCCTCGTGTTTAGTGCAGAGGCAGGAATTGCATTGATCTTAGTAACTGAACTTACTAGTAGATGGTAGCATTTTACTTGTGTTCACATACATTTTTGGCTGTTAATTATAAAAGAACGAATAGAACTTTGTAGTATTTTGTTTCAAAACAGAATAAATAAATGAGACTGAGAGATTAAATACCATTTGAGTCCAGATGAAAGAAACCACATTGAATGGGCATTCGATGGCATTAGACTGATAACCTTAATAATCTTAAATACAATTCTTCAGTTTTGTGTTTTTATTATTTTTTACAGAAGTTGGAGATTGAATCAAAGCAAGATAATGCTAGCATCAAGGAGGGTTTAGTTTCCAGAGCAGTTTTTGAGGTACTAAGTAAACTTTTTTTCTGATATAATGGCATTCTGATGGGGAACTATTTAAGAATAATTCACAACATTATTAGATTTTCTGAAAAGGAGTTAGAACAATTAATCAAATAAGAAATGGAAGGGAATGTTTCTTTTGTTTATGTGGAGTATTTAAGAAAAAAATGTATATAAGGCTTTTCTTTTCTTTCAATTTTTTTTTTTTTTTTTGAATGAACTTCACAATTCAAAAGAATAATGACTTATTTTGTAAATTTTGCCACTAGGAAATTTTGTAAATGTTTTATTTAATTCTTCTACATCACTTAGTTTTTGTGTGATGGGGTTCAAGGAAGGCTTTTTTCTTCTTCATGTATTCTCTTGAAAGTCCTGTTCACAGTCATTTAAATTAAGTTAAAAGTCCTGTTTATTATTGAGGCATTGGCATAGTTGTTGAACTTGTTAAAGGATAATGAAGAAATGTAAACCATTGCCCTAAATTCCGTTGCCTTCATAAAGCAAGATTTTAAAGTGTCATAACATGGGAGCAGTGCAATTTATTATTGTATCACTTAAGTTTATGATTCAAGTTATATATAAGAGCATGACTTGCTTACATTTTTAAGTTGTGTCATGTCTTTTTACAGATGAGTAATATGTAAGTCCTAATGTCTTTGTGTTTTTATTGCCATTTATGGATAATCATATGTACCTATAAGATGTACAATGGTATTTAAGAAATATATAAGTGATGTGGATATGTTGAAATTTTTAATGTAGTGTCGTGATGAATACAGCTTTTTTCCTTGTGTCAGCACTGCATTCACAATTTCTGAAATCTTCATAAGTACACTAGCCACTTACAATATATAAGTATGCATGCATTTTTTACATTTGATTTTTTTTTTTGAAGGAGTAGGTCTTTGTCAGTTTGTGAGGGTCAATTTGTCATCATGTTCATTTTTTACTTTTAACTTAAGTCACTGACACAAGTAATAATTTTATTATGTGTTTACTGACGATGTCATGATGTGTTGCAGAAAGCATTCAATGGGCCACTGCAGACTCTGGGCAAATTGCTGTTTTCCACTATCCAGCAAGCAGAGAAGAGCCGCCATGATGCTCCAGAACACATCAGTGAACAGCAGTTCAAGAAAGTCTGCAAAGAAATACTGCAACTGTTCTCTGAAGAACAACACATGAAATACTACTTTAAGCTATTCAGTAAAGGAAGAGATACACTTGCCAAAGAAGGTGATTTTTAAACAAGTGTCTGTTATAATGTAACTCAGGAATGTGTAAGCAACAAGGGACATTAAAGTTTAATTGTCAAGGTGTCGTTAGAGGTTAAGGCCTAGACTCGTGTTTCAAGGAGAACGACTCCAGGGATTTGTAAGACTTGCTAAGATTTTGTGTATTTTGTGCTTTGTTTTTTAAAAAAATACACTTTTTCTATAAAAAACCATGTGGTCAGAGGGATGTTTTATGTTGCAGTTATCTCTCAGTTTGCCTCCCTGCCTTGATTACTAAAGAGTCCTTTTATCATGGTTCCTTTATAGTGTTTATACTTTTCATCTGCTTATTCCCAGATGGTCGTCAAATGGTGGAGGTGTCATATACACTGGCACTGGCTGCTGCACACCTTCCCTACCATAAATGTGAAGATGATGATCCTGTCCTGGAGGCACTTGTCAAGAGCATGGTAAGGACACTGAATAAGAATGAATTGGGAGAGAAATCAAGACTACTAATTTCAACATGAACCTGTTGGTTATATGCTGGTTTGCATGGTTTTATGATGAGGTGTTTGTTTGTGAAAAACTGAATAATTCTACCAAGACTACATATGTAGAAAATGTTTTCTTGCATTAAATCTACAGCCAAACAAAAATAAAAGATGAGTTAACACCTTGAAGTAATTTTTTTAACTAAAAAGTGGTAGCTATAACAAGTATGAAGAGTGACACTGAGTAGCATTTTGAAAGAAGATTTACAAAATAATTGTCTTATTAGCTGCTATTTCATGAAAAGATGCCAGGAAGAATGTGCCTGTTTGCTGTTTTCTGTTCCTCATCAAAATACCCCTAGGCATATGTAGTCAATAAAAAAAGAGGTTTATATACAATGGCCTGGATCAAAATGCAGCAACATTCTTGACACTATGCATCTGAGAACAAGACTGGCATGAACATTTTGTCTTTGTTGTCTTTTTTAGTCAAAAGGAATGCTGAAAGGGATGTCAGTAGTTGTAATTTATTCACCAATAAGAATTAATCTAAGCTGTTAATTCTTAAGCACACTTACACTTGGAATACAAACTTGATGTTTCTTACTTGAGGGGATTTGATTAAATTTCATTGATGCTCATTTCAATAACCTTTATGCTAAATCCACACTTCTTGCCTCAGGCTTTACTGTGTGTAGGACAGTGGAAACTCAATGGGCTACATGAATAATGATTAATTAAAGTAAACAATATTCTTCTTCAGTTTGGCTCCCGTGACAGCATGACCTATGAGCAGTTCTGTGTCTGGAGTAATCGGCACTGCCCACATATATTCAGTGGTGTGCACAGCTGGCTCATGGATATCCTTACCAGACATCCTTCTGGATTTCACAAGGTAACATCATTTGCAAAATTCACACAATCATATAAAAGACAATGAGTATGAAGACCCATGACTTGCTTTACCTTTTTTTTTCAGATGTGAAGTAAGCTTAAGTTGCATTCAAAAGCATGTTACGTTTGAAAAATACCTATTATTCCAGTGAAAATAAAGTTATTTTCTAGATAGTTTTTATTCATTTATTTATTTGCAATGAAACATGTTAACCATTTCCTCTCTCATATACACATGCATGTCAGTTTGCCATTTAATATATTAAAGTTCTCAAATTAAAGTCGATTTATGTTGTAGCTACAATCATAGTGAGTTTAAATCTTAATTTCTTTAACACCATTCATTTATTAAGTCTCATAGATCTCCATTCTGTTCAATCTTGCTGTTTAACTTTATTCTCATGCTGCTGAAATTGAAGATGATTACCTATGTTCTAGTCTTTTACTGGTGTGTTTTAGATCTAGACTTGTTTAAGTTTGCAAAGATTTTAGAACATTAACAAAAGAAGGAATACAATGCATCATTATGATACAATTACCAAAACTTTTAAATTAACATAAGAATGAACAGTGGTAAGGTGTTGTGTTATACATGCTTATTTTTGTTCATCATCAGGACTGTCGATTCATTTGTCAGACTGTCACACAAAACAAAGCCTATGCAATTTTTTTTGTCACTATTTTTTTTCTAACATGTTCTCACACATTTATCTAGGGATGTCTGTGACAGTTCAGTCTTGTGCAGTACACTGTGTATTTGTTACATGAAGTCACTCTGAAAGAATGTTGTTGTCTTTACTTCCTTCACTATCTATCATGAGGTCTCAGGTTTAAGTGACCCTGTACTCAGAACAGGGTGGATCCAAAGAGGGCAATACTTTACAGTTAAAGTATCATTTGAGAGGTTAATTACTTTTTTGTCTTTTGTGAAAACTACCTGCCTGCAGAGTTGTCTTCTCATTGGCCAATTGCAAGCTAAACCAGAGGAACTGTCTTGCCGCGTTTTGTATGCTCACATTGAAGCTTTGTTGATGATGCCCTTACCTACTGTAGTGAACATAGCCTCACATTTAGAAAAATGGGAGACATAATATACACTGTACATATATTGTGATGATTGTGTGACCTTGTTTACATATTATTATTTTATTTGGATATAAATGGATTAAAAGTGTGTGTGTTTTTGTGTGCGTGTGTAAAATATGTATGATGATTGTAAACTAAGGTAATGACTCGGTCTTCTCAGTGGAGGAAATTTATGAATTTAACAGATACTGCATTTTTTTTCAAGTCATAAATTCTTATAATTAGAACATTCTAATTGAGTAGTGGCAACGGAATTAAAAAGCTAAAAAGCACTCCTCTATTTTAATATGCTATGCAGTAAAAATACCACAAATGCAATATAGAAATATAATTTTTTTACATTCAAAGTTATGAATCTGAAAAATTTATCATTTTTTGCCCAAAAGATCAAGTAATTGCTGTACTTCCTACACCTTTCCTAATTTTACCTGCTTTTTTTCTGTCAGTTTGTAATTTTTTGATGATAATTGATTCTGTATTTTTTCAGTATTGACTTGTCAATTTATTTGGATCTCTTTTACTTTCATTTGTTGTTGTCCTTAGTTGATTAATCTCTGTCAAGGTCAGGTTGTGAATAATTGCCCTGTCCTGGCAAAACCCAACACTGGTGTCTAGCAGGAAACAAATGGTACTCAACATCTAATTTTTCTTTTTAAATAGGTGATTTTTTTTATAAATAGAAATGAAAATATTGTTGTATTAATAAAACCAAGGTCAATCATACCTATTTTCTCCTTCAGAATTGCATCTAAACATATATTTGGCCATTGCATAAAATAAAATGCTAGTTTATTGTCCATTGGCGTGTTTTTTTATAAGACATATTTCCTTTGTTTGGGGCATCTGTATGCAGACATTGTGTTTTATCAAAGAAATATATTGTCAGTGAGTTCAGATCCATCTTTTGGGGAGCCATACCATACAAACATGTTTATGTGACCAAAGTTGATGACCATCTTAAATGGTATTAATCTCAAGGCCATGTGATTAATTACAGTACATAAACCTTTAAAACCACCTCATACATTTTATAAATGTTTACACATCATTAATTTGGGTATAAGTAAAATAGATACCTGAAAAAAGATGCACAAGTTTGTCTTAATATCAGCACCTTCATCCAGCACAGGTGACATTTGGCTTATGTTGTTTTGACCTGGAAAGGATACTCATGCCTTTTTATCCACTTTCTTGGAAGTGATGGAGGGTGTGAGCAGGCCATTCATTTTTTTTCTTTGCAAAGTTAAAATTGTTGCGTTGTTTAGTTTGGCCTGCTTGGCAGAAGCCTCAGTGAGGTCACATCATGTTTTTAACATGACCTTTTCACTTTCTTGTTTTGGTAGCTATATTGATTTTGTATCATGTAATATGACTATCAGATTATCCCCATTTTATGGATTTTGATTTTTAACATCTGATATTATGGTGGGCCAGGATGGAAAATATGGAGAAACACTAACAATGTGGGGTCAAATTATGAATGAAGATATAATATATTCAAATATATTAAAAAATGATTGCCCTAAGATAAGTCTTGAATGATGTATTCCTGATAAATAAGTACAACCTTTCAAACAACGGAAATGTTTTAGAAATCTTTATTGAAAGCTACAAGTTTGAGAACCTGATCATTCCTTTAGAATATGCATTTATTTCATTGCTCCAAGCTGGTCATAAAAATATACCATTGCAGGGATAATAAAATATATAGCTACTAGTGGAAGTAATCCTAGTTTTTCTTATGCTTATAGCAAATTAAGAGAAATTATTGGTAATTTTTGGATGATTAGTGTTAATCTCACTAATATTTCCTGCACTATTTACACAGCAAACCAATAGTTTGTACCAGGCAGGATGTATATTAACACAGGTAGAAAGGGACTGATTTTTTTTTCTTGTAAAAAATGAATTGGTACTATTCTGAATCAGTTTTGGAAAACAACTAGATTTGTTTTGGCTTTGGAAGTACATGTATTGTGTGTGAGATAGTTTTGCAGACATGGCTACTTCCAGAACCTAAAGATGGTCATCTAGCATGCTATGAAAGCAATTTAGTGGTGGTAAATACAGGCACCAAATTACACAAGTGATTTGATTAAATGCATTTCTAGTGCCTCACAGCTGTACAGAACCTTTTGATATTACTATAATTATAATATGGTTGTTTACCATTGGTTCTTGGTTTTCAGTCCTTCGATTGCATTTTTGTTGAAAAAGTATAATAGAACTTGATTTATAGTTTTTTTTTATCAAGTCTTAGTTATTAATACTGATGAAATAAGCTCTTGCTCTAAGTTCTTTTATTAGTACAAGGCAGTTACACATCGTACCACTACTAATTATCAAAGTCTCAGTAAACTGAAACAATGGAAAAGACATGAAAATTATAAATGGAGATGTAACAGGCTTTCTCGTGTGAACATCTTTTTTTATCAAAAATTAATTTTCCATTATGGATTTATTTTTTCTTTTTTTACAAAATTGGAAATTATAGTAAAAAAAAAAGATGACAAACTTGATGAATGATCCGCTTCACAATTAAAGGCTTTGACATGATACAAAATGACAAGGCCTCTAGATATTGCCTCATAATAAAAATAAATGTATTGTGAAGTTTTAAAAAGTAGCTGAGCTTGTAAAAATTGCTCTGAATTTGTTTGTTCTAGCTTCCTGTTCTCTAAGATAGGGTGTGTATTGCAAAAAATGATAAGAAAAAACAATGAAGGGACTATTATATATTTGGTCAGGTAAGATACCATCTCCTAAAAGGTTATTTACTTCCATACATGTCTTGTCAGTTATGCATTTATTGCAAATAAATCATAGCATTTTTTCACAGCCCATTGATCAAGTCTTACATTGTTGCATGTACTTGCACATTTCCAAAGAACCAGCACTTATTCCCCTGTCTTATTTTAGTCCCTCAACCTTACACACAACCTTGCACGTGTATAGAAAGAAACGTGAGCCTACGAAATGACTGTGAACAAGTACAATCACCATGTGGCCAAACGCATTATTATTAGGAGATAATACATGTTATAACAGTGGCTGCCAACTGTGATGGTCTAAACAAACAAGTATCCTGTATACATGTATGCAGTTTTATAAGCATGCTATATTTTTGGTGAGTCTTAGTTTGAAGATAAAATAAAAATAAATTAACAGGTAGAAAAGTTATTTTGCATAAAATTAAAATTGTGCTTCTCAAAATTATAGTAAGTTTTTGGGCCTTGGATTTTTTAATGTCTGTATTCATTTAAGTGACAAAATTTATTTTTTAATTACTAAACAGCTACCTGTAGTCCTCCAGGCCAGTCCTTATTGCTGCCCCTTTGTCCCACCAAAATGACTTCATACAAGTAAGAAATTACCATGCAAGTGTGGTTGATAGTTTGTTGTTGACAATTTAAATTACTTTTGCTGAGCTCTTCATTAAAAGGATAATGATAAAGTGCATTTGAATTGCATGCTTATGGCTGTCTTAACTCTTCACCGTCACCCTAGGCCTGGATATGTTCCCCAGATTTATGAGGGTCTGTTTTTCAGATCAATCAGAGAATTTTAAAAATTGAAGTAGATATTAACTTTTTGAAAAGGAGTTTTTATTTTTTAAGAATAATTCATTTTGTAACATGACATTTATTTCATGTATATTTTATTTTTGCATTATAAGTTTATTGCCTTCTAAAATGCCCTGTCATTATTGTCACATGTATCTGTCTCCTTTTGAAAATAATGATACTCCTTAGATGTAAAATATATAATAAGTGAATAAGAAAGGAAACTCAAAAAATTATTATTTTCAAATTTTCAGAGAGATGGCTAAGTGTCATGTGAACTTTATATGGTTATTGACATGCTTGAAAAGGGGCATGGTTTGAGGCCATTGTATATTATGCACCAAATAGTTGTATCTGAGTGCACTGTAATGAGAGGTGGAACAAGAGGGAACAAATTGGTTTAAGTGTGAACGCCTGAGAAAGAAATATGTGAACAACAGATACAAGGGGGATACCTGTATCTGTACATGTGGTGTTTGTTACACTTACCTCATGAAGAGTGAAGACCAGCAAAACAAGGAGTTCAATGTGAAGGCTAGAGTACGTAAGCTCAGTTGGGGGTACATTTAGTGGCCATGTGAACACCTGTTAATCGGTTCGTACCCAATGTTTTGTACAAAATTGAACACTTCCTCTGTAACAAAAGATATTTCTGGATTGACTTGCCTACCTGCCCCACTTATCTTTTCCTTATTAATAAAAAATAAATACAAATTAATGAATGCAAGCCAACTTTTAATAATTTGAATGAGATTTTTGCCAAAAAAAATCCACTTCTATAGTTATTTTCAGATTTGAAAGTTTTCTCCTTGGTTTTTCAAAGAAAGGAAAACACTTTTAAGTATAAATCTGGAAAGATTTAATATATATATATATATATATATACACACACACACACACACACACACACACACACACACACACACACACAGATGTAAAATGATTTTTTGTGTTTAGAAATTAGCAGTAAAAAAGCAAAATGTGTCCTTTGTATTTGTTACCTATTACCCAGGCATAACACTGGCATGAAGGTCAGATGTTGACAGCTGGCAAAGACTAGAAAAACCTGAAATATTCTGACATGTTTTGAAAAATGCAATGGTAGCAGACATTTAATTGTATCAAAAACTGCTGTTTTTGCAGAAGCTCTTCAGACAACACTTAGATATTTTTGGTATTGAAATTATATAACAGATAAGTAACCTTATTTTCTTTGCTGGCATGTATTGATTGTACTGTCTGGTGTGACCAGTGCAATGTTCATATAAGAAACCACAATGAGGTAACTGAACAAGCATAACAACCACTTACAGCATGAGTTACAGGCGGAGCCTTAGGTCAATGCCCGGTGATGATAGTTATGGATAATGAATGTGTGGAATAACTATAATTTAGCGTTATCCCAGTGGCCAGCCTAAATATAATTTAATATTTTCTGCACAGTTTCATTGTCTAATAATATTTCATTCAGTTTTGTCTGAGAAAAAGCAAAGAAAAGTAGTTGCTAAATGAACATGCAGTTGATAAAATGTCCCGTCTAGTGTTTGTCTTGAGTGCCACCATCTATTTTGGACATTTTGTTTTCGATGCAATAATAGTTCCTGATAACTCAGGCTGGGTTGCACATGTTACCTACTGCTGGGATCCACAGCATCCAAAGTAGTGAAACAAGTTATTTTTTAAGGGTGGCCAAACTGATGAGTTTTCAGATACATGTACATGTATATGCTACTTTTGCTATATTCTGATTACTTTGTACTGTACCAAAGGTGCATATATTCTGCTTTACATATAGTACTATTATTTTCAACAACATTTTATATGCAGTATTATTTTGTTCCAACTTTCAGCATGAGACTCCTCCCTCAGATTTGAATGAAATGCTGGCTAAGCATGGCCTCCTGACCTTGTCTACACTGTGGGCCCTGTCCTGCGTCCTGCCACAGTGCTATCTCTCCAAACATGCCAATATCATGGATCTCCAAATGTCACCAGTTGCTCTAATGAATAAACTGGTGAGTAAACTTAACAGTTTCATGACTTTAGATTTTATTAAAATAACTTCCTACATTTTTTCAAAGCCATGAAGTCCTTGTTTCAAAATTGCTCATGTATTGTTTGAAATTTTTTAACAGTTGGAGAACATTTCACAGAAAGGAGTTAAATTTAAGAAAATCTTTTCTCATGCGGAGGCTCAAAACGTATTATTTTCTACATAGGTACATGTCACCAAAATTCAAAACTGGACGGAGCTATATAACAGTAGTGAACATGGGCTTAGCTTTAACAGGTACATTTTTGTATGCAATTTTATCATGATGTTAACATATTGATCATATAGGCATATACCAAAGGCAATTCCACAGTATCCCCCCTTACAGCATTTTTTCTTTTTTGTAAAACTTCACATCATTCAATTCTAGAAAGTAAAGATAAGGTGCAGTATGGCTAATTTTCTTTATATTCTCCTGGGATTAGAAATACTGAAATATTGGGAAATGCACAGTGGAATGCCCCATTTACAAAAGGCACAATTATATATGTAAGATGATAATAATCACAGTGCTGGTACTTTTCCTCAAAACCTCATGCACAGTTTGACAAATGTGATAGTTTCAGTTACAACTTTTTGATAAATATATTTTTTAAAAGAATGCATGATAAATATTTATGCGAGAATTATTTGAAAATGCAATTTATATGCTCTTTAGGTTCCAAAACCATGTGTTTTCCTATAAGGGTCCCACCATAACTCTATTGTCATTTGAGGGCAAGAATGTGTACTGTATAGCTGCTGATGAAGAGTGGAAGTGAGTTCTATATGACTGTTAGTTCATGATCGTATAATAGTAATGTTAACTTATTTAAGCAATCATAATACTTTTCAACATGTCTGAAAGCTACAGCATGTTGTTCAAGTAAAGAATGATGAAAAATTATTGGCTATTATTTCTTCCTAGAGAGAGTGATCAGCGATGGGGAGGATCAGACTGCATGGTCCTCCAAGTCTTGCCTCACTTTAATATGCTTCAAGGTCAGTATTGAAACTGAAGCTTATAATAGTTTTTATTTTGTCCAAGTGTTTTCCCATTTTCCTGAAGTCCTTAAAGGCAGTTTGTTTTTATGATAGAGCACCAAATTCACAAAAAGCTACCTGTACATGTATGTAATTTTTTTCATAATTTGGTGCAATTTAATGTATCTCTTAAACAAGACATAAACGAAGAAGAATTGCCATTGAAAATATATCTTCTCACACCTTGTATATTGGGGGATGGGTTAAAACAAAAATTATCATAAGTGTCCAAACCATGTGTTTCACTGCATCGAGGCACAAGTGATAGTGATCTTTTCACTTTGTATGCTTAGTTTTTCATCTAGACATTAGCATGTCAAATCCCCCTGCCTGGCCCTGAAATATCTTAGTATTTGGGTAATCTGACTTGATTCATGTTGCTTACAATATAGGAATATTTGCTGCCAGTACTTTAATTAATTAATTTATTTTTAATTTTTTATTTATTATATTTTTGTTATTATATAATATATAATATATATATATTATATAATTGGGATGAGGGTTGGGAGAGAAGAGAATTTAAGTTCTTGGCTTGTAATTATATTCGGATTTTTCCATAATTTGTTCTTTCATGATTGCAGGTGGTGAAAAAATGATGTTTGTGAACAGCAGTACGCGTGGACTTCCCTATGGAATACAGGTGGGACAAAACCACAAATCTCTGGTGCTAGAAATCTGTGATGGATTGTCTAAAGTAAAAAACTATGGCAGAGAAGCTGCAACAGTAAGGATAGAGGTAAGTAAATTGAACTGTTCAAATTATTTTCTTAATCATTTGATCGAGCAACAACTGTTATAAAAAGATCAAAATTACATAAAGGTAACAAATAATTAAAATTTTATTTTTTCAAGATTCTTATTTAATGTTTATCTTTTTGTTCTAGTTAGACATGGGCTATCATTTAGGCAGTTTGATAATGGGCTCTTTAGATAGTAATAGTTTAAAAGTGGTATGAAGCAGTTTTTGTCAGTAATAATTTGTATCTTCTGATTCTGGAAAACAATGTTTTTGAGATTGCATAATCCAAGAAAGGAAATTCAAGCTTTCAGTGTCTCCTAGGTTTGCTTAATGGAGATTACTCAAATCTTTCATACATCAGCCTATTGTGCAGGAGTGTTAAGTTTTCTTTATGGGTACACAGCATGACAAACGATACAGGTACATGTGAGCAGTAAAGAGCACTTATCTAATTTTTTCCCCAAAATTACATATAATAATGTATTTGCACTTAGAGATGACTTTTACTGATTCTGTCAAGATGCATATCCAGGCCTACCCAACTACCAGATACGGCAACGAATGATCCCAAATTCACTGGGAGATCGGACCACACCACCTGTTTTCAAGGTGTGCGTCAGTACACATTTAACAGTATCATACCCTAGAACAAATCTTTAGATGAGATGCACTACTTTCCAACCCTGCTCATAATCATCACTATCACATCGCGTACTAGGCAAGAGCGGTGTTGCATCTGATACTTTGAGGCACGTAATGCAAACATCTTCAAAACGGGTAGTGTGGTCTGATCTACCAGAGAATTCAGGGTCATTCGGTGCCAAGTCTGGTAGTTGGGTAGGTCTGATATCATTAGGCCTAGTGATATGAGCAGCTTCTGTGGAAAATAGCAATTACAATTTTACAAAATTACATAATAAAAAATTACAGTTCAATACTTTTGACCAAATTAAACAAGTACTGGTTTGCCACCTGTCAGAACATTAGAGAATGAATTATGTGGCACCCTAGAGAGGTTGGCATGAACTTTTAGAATGTGCAATGTAATAAGCTTAAATTTGATGCAGTTTTAAGTGGTAAATACAACCCCTTCAGGTGAAGCAGTTAAGGTAATAACATAAACAGTGATGTTAATTATGCAGCAGGATATGTCATACCAGCTCTGGTGTACTCTGTAGGGTTCCATGCTGGACTTAACTGCACTTGTCCTTGGAGACGATTTATAGTACGAAAATACCACCTCACATTTCTCTGTTAAACAATTCATACTTCCAGCAAAATGTATCAACTTGCCTTCAAACAAAAAAGAAAGAAGTCTGTCTAAAGATAGATTTTAAATGTGAAACTTTATTGTCATTTTCTTCAGGTATGGGGTTGTGCAGGTATAGCCATGAAACAAGCTCAGCTCAAACAGCGTGCCTGGGAAAAGAAAGAAGCTGAGAAACTTTCCCAAAGAAAGGTACACATTGTTCACATGTTCCAACATTATTGTGCAGATATACAATTTCTGGTAACATTTGATTATGGAGCATGTGATTGTTTCTTTAAAAAAAACATAAAAATTTTGATTAAAAAAATTACTGCAAATTTTCTTTTGCAAGACGATTAGACAATCTATTGATTGATATTGGATCCTAGATCTATCTTTTGTTGTTGTTCAAGATGGTTTTCTTTGTTTTTGTACAGCTGAATCTAGAATCCTGGGCTGAGACTCCAGACAGGCAACTACTGGAATTGGTTGGTGTCAGGACAAAATATTCAGAAAATTTTGTAAGACCAGAGGACAGTGACTGACAACAACCATGAGTGTACCAGACGTCTAGTTGTAAATACCACTATAGAATATACAGGTTCAACAAAACCATTGTTATGGATTTAAAAAATGGAAAAGGCCTTTAGGTGCAAGGCTGAATAATACATATAATTGTGTGCTGCTTCCAAATTATTACCCATACTGGAATGGTTATATGTCCATTTAATAGACCATTCAGTCTGGAGACAGTCATGCACTTGTAATATGGAAGAAATTGTTTTGATTTTTATCACTAGGTCACTTACAAGATTTTTACTTCTCCATACTGTAAAAAAATGTAAGAAAACTAAGGACTTCATTATTTATGAGGTTGTATACTTAGTTTAATTTATCTACACAGCTGAGTCTGATATCAGATTTTATTACTATTATTATAGTGCTGCATACATTTATACTTTCTTTCTGTTATGTATTTTTTAAGATGACTTCAATATATTAACATTTAATTACATCAATTCATAAAGATTCTTTTGCTTCTTGCCCATTCTTAAAGTGTTGGATTTGGATTGGCCACAGTAAGTGTAGTATATGTAAATACTAAGTGTAAACTCTGTACATATGACGTAAGTGGTGCTCATGCAGTGCATGAGGAAGGTCAGTGAAGAATAAAATTTGTAACGGATATTTGGAATTGCTTTGTTTTTCTGCTTCAGTTATGTACTTATGTGAGTACTTCTGTGTGCTGCATTTACATTCTTTTTTCCTGTTTTTGTTGATATAGTGACATATTTGATACTGAAAATTGTATTTATTGGTTTTATGAGTCATTTTTGCAAGGCTAAGTGATTCCTGATTATTTAAGACCACATTTTCTGTTTTATTTATTAATTTTGATGCATCATTTTTAATTTAGCAAATATAATATATTTGTTAATATATTTTGTGAGGTCTAAATTAAACAAACAATAAATACTGGAAAGCATTTTTGGTCACAGTTGAGAGAGCAAGTTAGATCTTAAGTGCAAAGGAAACTGTCATCTAATTAAAGGGATAACAACTGTTTGTTTTGGTCAAAAAATGGATTTTCCTGGGGTAAACAATGATTTCCCCATACTTACTAATGGTTAATGAATCCATTTTGACATTCAAAGCTAGTCCATGTTTTTATTTCTAAAAAGTTTTTTTTTTTTTTCTTTTTGTAATCTTGTAATAAGAGATTATTACTGAGACTTAGCCATCTATAAAGCTACATATGGTCTGATGGCAAGCGCAGATTTCAGAATAATTGCAATAACTGCTGTTTTGGTGGTAAAACGAAGTTCATTATATTTCTATGAGTCGTTTACAATGTTTGTATTGTGAAACATGAATTTTATACATACAGTTGTTAGCTCTTTTAAAAATGTAACTGAATTTTGGGCTTGTCACTTTTCCACTTCTTTGTCAAATTTAGGGTAACCTGTTTTCTTTGTTTGCAATGCAGCATAATATATTATCATCAAGACAGCATTTCATTTCATTAGCAGAAATTTTGTGACACATGCCACCCAGTTGCACCCCTTTGAGATACAGTAAATAATGTTTGTCCTTGAAACATTTTTGTTATTGGATTTTGCCATAACTTTTGGTACAGAACTTCAGGGCCCTTTTGTTGATAAACATTTTATGTAGCTACTATGCAACATAGAATCTTTCATTTATGATTATCATGATGCCAACTTTGGCCATAACCATGGTTCAGTTGAATACAAGAATACTGTTTATGTTCTTTTTGACTGGTAAATGGATACTAAAGCATAATTGTTAATCCATGCATTATAGTCCTAGTGTTGTATTGTAACCATGTCATTTTGTTTGTTTTGTCATTTTACTTTTTGGTTTTATACACAAAATATTGGGAATTTACAGTTGTTATTTTACATTTAGAAAGTCACTTTGAAGTTTGGATGCTTTGCATTTTCCGTTAAAAGTTGGAGTTAAGCAGTAAAGGAGAGTTTGTCTTTGAACTCTTACAAATCATTGAGCTGCTTAGTTAACGTAATAGTAAACTATATTTTTATTGTTTGGTATTTATTTTTTCAAGCTTTAAAGTGTACAGAAAAATACATACAATTTTAATCATCCATAATATCGTTCATTACCAGTACTTCTAATCAAGTGAAATAAAGGAAAAACATTGGACACTTTATAATTAAAGTAATTATTCCAGGTGTTAATTGAAAGGTCACCAGATTGTCTGCTTTGTCAAATGTTTCTAGGAAAGGTGGGTTTTGTTTAGGCAAATTATTACTTTGATTCTGAAGAAAAAAGTATTTGACTGGATAAGCTTGACCATAGAAAGAATGTGAAATAAACAAGTGAAATTGAAACAAAAATGTTTTGTTATGCAAATACATGTATTACATGTGTTAGTGATTTTGCTACTATAATGCTTGTAATACCCTTAGCTGTGGATAATAGCAGATGACCTTGTAAAGCAACAAGTAACTTTTCTGCCAAGAACCTGGGACAGTTGATGCCCTCTTATGTCTACTTCACCAATGGGCATTCTTCGAAACAGCCTAGATAGAGGCTAAAAGCAGTGTGTAACATCAAACAAACTTGAAAAAGTAGGGTTAACTTTTCAGTAGGTGATACCAGGGAATTAATATATGATTCCCTGGTGATACGGGTAAAAATCTATGCGTCTGAAATATTGTCCTAGAAAGCAATACAAAAGTGACCTGCAAACCTTTGTGAATTTTGTATTGTTTTGCAAACTGGTCTGCCATTATTTCTGATCCCACTCTGCTCAAAGAAGATCATATCTGGAATGGTGTAGATGACAGGTAAAGACCTGTGAACTATGGTTAGTGTTACCAGTCCATGACCCCCCCCCCTCCTCCCCTTACCAGCCCTGATGTGATGGAACTTATGACCAAGGCATCCTTTGAATCAGCTTAATTAACACTTTTTATAGCACCTTTACCGATGATAATATTAGAACATGACTGGTCTTACAAAACGAAAATGACACTAAAACAGTTTCAAGGATCTCTGTCTCTGTATTCTAGCTGATGACATCAATGAGCATTAGAAAATGTGTTCTCTCCTATGAAATGATAGCTGGTGACCATCACTTCTGATCCATCTTCTGTTTTTACAGAGATACCTATTTGTTAATGGGAAATGACTGCACAATGTTTCCAAATGTACATTGAGATGCTTCTACAAAATAATGGCAGACTAAAGTCCTTATGTCAGTCTTGAAAGGTTGGCTTCTTTAATTTGACTGTGCCTAATGTCAATTCTTATAATCATTTCTAACAAGGAAAAAATACCTGTTACAATATTTTATTAGTATCAATTTCGGGTGGAAAAGATCATGGCTGTTAAGTTCTGTTCCATCTAACATGTGCATATTTAAGCATTTAGAAGCACCATCATGGTCAAAATAAAAACTTGAAATTTCTTCTTTTGGCCAGTATAATATTATCAAAATAACCTGAAGGGAATACTAAACCATTTTTGCATCATGGGTATGAGTGCTGCTGTTTCACAGAGTCAATTTTTTATTTCAAAATAAACAATGGAGGCAAGGCAAATGAGTTTTTATCTATCACAATAAAGCAAATCAAGTAACTAATTTAATTTAGCACTATGAATCTATGCCACGTCTCAAACATAAAAGTAAAGCCAGTGGTTGGCAAGAAAATTTCATCTCATAAACAAGGCAGCAAAGCTGTCAAATGTACAGACANGAGCCCCCCCCCCCCCCCCTCCTCCCCTTACCTCATACTCACTGCCCAGCCCTGATGTGATGGAACTTATGACCAAGGCATCCTTTGAATCAGCTTAATTAACACTTTTTATAGCACCTTTACCGATGATAATATTAGAACATGACTGGTCTTACAAAACAAAAATGACACTAAAACAGTTTCAAGGATCTCTGTCTCTGTATTCTAGCTGATCACATCAATGAGCATTAGAAAATGTGTTCTCTCCTATGAAATGATAGCTGGTGACCATCACTTCTGATCCATCTTCTGTTTTTACAGAGATACCTATTTGTTAATGGGAAATGACTACACAATGTCTCCAAATGTACATTGAGATGCTTCTACAAAATAATGGAAGACTAAAGTCCTTATGTCAGTCTTGAAAGGTTGGCTTCTTTAATTTGACTGTGCCTAATGTCAATTCTTATAACTTATTTCTAACAAGGAAAAAATACTTGTTATAATATTTTATTAGTATCAATTTTGGGTGGAAAAGATCATGTCTGTTAAGTTCTGTTCCATCTAACATGTACATATTTAAGCATTTAGAAGCACCATGGTCAAAATAAAAACTTGAAATTTCTTCTTTTGGCCAGTATAACATCATCAAAATAACCTGAAGGGAATACTAAACCATTTTTGCATCATGGGTATGAGGGCTGCTGTTTCACAGAGTCAATTTTTTTATTTCAAAATAAACAATGGAGGCAAGGCAAATGAGTTTTTATCTATCACAATAAAGCAAATCAAATAACTAATTTAATTTAGCACTATGATTCAACTATGCCACATGTCTCAAACATAAAAGTAAAGCCAGTGACAAAATATTGAAACCTTCTGAAATACAAGAGTGGTTGGCAATAAAATTTCATCTCATAAAAAATGTAAAATTTACTCAGAAAATTGATTTTGCAGTGAATGCTATTAGAAAAGGATAATTTCCTGTTAACAATTTAGTGCTCCATAAAAAAGAAATATAATTGCCTTAAAAAGCATATGCAGTTAGTTATAAGTTATTAATGGGTTTGCAGCATTAACATGGAATTTCAATGCCACCCTGCAAAAATTTAAGCAATAAACACTTTTTCGCTTGGCATCTAAAAAAATGCAAGTAAATCAAAAACTATAAATCATTATGTGACATTCATTAGCAGTAAACATTTGTTTATGCATAGGCTGTTCACAGGATCACTAACTAATTTGGAATGATGATTCTTGGGACCAATTTTTAGTAACTTGTTTCACCCAAAATTAAATTAAAATTTTTAAAAGTATTTTCATCTCACTTTTATTTTTTTGGCTCTGCATGCAAAAATTTCTACCGGGGGCATTGCCTTTATTACTGTGAAGAGCTGTTACTTGCCTCTAATAATCAATGGGTCCATTTGCAAAACACATTCACTATTCCTTTTATTATATTCGTATCAATTTTTCACTCAATAAATATGTGCACGACCATGTATTTTTCTATATTTTTATTTTTTTACAAGTTTTTTTAAAATTCTTTTTTTTTCTTTTGTATTCAAAACTATCAATTATAAAACCCTATCATGTTTTCATTTACATGTAGCAGGAGTGATAACATGGTTTGTTCTTAAGATCACATTACCACATGTGCATCATGCATCCCACAAAATCACAAAATGCATGGACACGTTTTCTGTCATAATGTGTTTGTTGGCCACAGATTCTTTCAGAGTAAATACGTCACCAATATTCAGTTTAATAGCGTGTGAACTTACAGCACTTTAATCATTTTGTTTGTCAACCAAACGTTCCACTTGCCTGCATATATGCTACGTAGCAGTGGTGCATGGTTATCATTGCATCTTACTGGGTAAATGTCAGTCTGCGCAGACTCTTCTTAATTATTGTCACTCCCCCCCCCCCCCCAGATGATATCTGAAGAGCATCTTCGCCTTGTGTTTAATGGGCTACATCAAATACGTGCCACTAGACCAAAGTATCTTAATAAAGTAGAGGGAAATGTGTCATTCGGATTCTTGCAGACAACCTTGTCTTGCAGAAGGCACAAATTACTCGTAGCCTTGGACATGTGAAAAAAATGGATGAGGCAAGCCACATCAGACAGAAGTCCTGGCCGAAAAATGTGATCTAACTTGCAACTGTTACAGGTGTTAAATTGGCTTATTTGTTCTTTTTGCCATATCCTGCACTGGGTGTTAAATGATATGAAGTTTGTCTCAAGGGAAAAGGACTGTGGAAATCAGTAAACAAGCTATGGGATTCGACATGGACAAGTGCTCCTAAACAGCTGGTTTGATGCTAAGTTGCCACCCTGTTACACACGACTTTTTCATGGTGCAGAAAATTATGAGACTCCTGATGAGATCAGCAGAGCTGGCAGGTCTGACAACATAAGTCACAGGGGCTTTTGCTTATATAAGATGAACAAGTCTCAGACATATACCTTGAAAATATAGCAATTACCTTTCATTCCCTATCTTCATACCAGAGTACTGACAAAATCTTTCTTCTTAGGTAAAGGTTATAATGAAATGAGCGGAGTAAAACAGCTAATCCGTGGAGATTTAAACTCTTGAGGAAAATGTCACTCTGGTTTAGCATAAGTCAGACCAAGGAGTTACAACAGTTGTAAGTTGTAATTCATTGGTCAGACTAATTAACAGATAAAGAAACAACAGACTGCACTGTGTAACCAAAATGCTGCAAATTTTAACAATGTTTAAGATATCATTAAGTACACACAGCTTCATTGTAATTAGAACCATATAAAATGACAAGTTTTCCCAGATGAATTAAAAGAGTATGCTCTGGTGCATCAGACAACCAGTTGTAGCAAGAACTTCCTCCTTATATCAAGTAAATAAAACTACAAACTGAAGAAAAGCAACATTGTTGAAATAAAACGTTTTATTTGTGAACTGCAAAAAAGTCATTGCAGTAGTTGGGATTAAAAAAACTGTTTGGGTATGATGGACAATTCTCTCTTGGCTAACAAATGTGTTCCCTTGAAGTACAGACCTTAAGAGAAGTACACTCATTTAAATTTTAGCCACTTAAAATATAAAAATAAAAATTCCTAATCCTACCAACAAGACAATGGCACATGCATTATATGAATAATTTCAATGTGAAAGCAATGGCAAAGTTCATCCAAAAACCTCAGTAAACTTTTAGCTGAAAGGTTTACTTCAACATGAACCCATAGTATTCCACTAAAATAAATTCTATTGCTATGAAACATTAGAAGCAACTTTCATGTTTTAAAACAATTCCATTTAATTAACTACTGCTGATTTATTTTGGGCAAAGGAGGCTACAATTTTGGACTTTATAAACAAGTTTAGAACAATTTGTTCTTTTGTGAAACAGGCCTCAAGAATTGCATATACATTACAATGCAGTATACTCGTACTTCATATAATAATAATAATAATAATAATAATAATAATAAAATTAAGATCTGTCTGTTTTTTTCATGGGCCTTGCAAATTTTAAAGATAATAAAGACTAGGCTTTCACTCATATCACAATATACATAATCCTTAAATGTAACTGATTTTCTAAAAGTCGTTCATGCACAATATATTTCAAACACCTGAGCAGTCTTTAAACCCATAACTTATATAATTTCATTTATAGTTTTTAAAATTTTTCTTCTTATTTAAGTAGTCTTTAATTATTATAACAATAATTAAAATTAAAACAATAATTATAACAGTAATTCTACTTTATTGTGCACTTGAACTGTCTATGATTGTAAGAAAAAGTTATTATCATTACATCATTTCTTAGTCAGAACATGGGGCTAATAAGGCTGGCAGCCTACAAATCCTCTCTCTCTNAAAAGTAAAACTGCCCTCCACTTATCGTGTTAACAAGGAAAGTGCACGGCGCCGGCATCGGCATCGGCATCGGCGACGGCATCGGCAACGACAGACACAGGTGATGGCAATATGTACAGACACTTCTGTGTCTGTACATAAAAATGTAAAATTTACTCAGAAAATTGATTTTGCAGTGAACGCTATTAGAAAAGGATAATTTCCTGTTAACAATTTAGTGCTCCATAAAAAAAGAAATATAATTGCCTTAAAAAGCATATGCAGTTAGTTATAAGTTATTAATGGGTTTGCAGCATTAACATGGAATTTCAATGCCACCCTACAAAAATTTAAGCAATAAACATCTTACAAGTGCATCAAAAACTAAAAATCATTATGTGACATTCATTAGCAGTAAACATTTGTTTATGCATAGGCTGTTCACAGGATCACTAACTAATTTGGAATGATGATTCTTGGGACCAATTTTTAGTAACTTGTTTCACCCAAAATTAAATTAAAATTTTTAAAAGCATTTTCATCTCACTTTTATTTTTTTGGCTCTGCATGCAAAAATTTCTACCGGGGCAGTGCCTTTATTACTGTAAAGAGCTGTTACTTGCCTCTAATAATCAATGGGTCCATTTGCAAAACACATTCACTGTTCCTTTTATTACAGTCGTATACGTATCAGTTTTTCACTCAATAAATATGTGCACAACCATGTATTTTTCTATATTTTTATTTTTTTACAAGTTTTTTTTAAATTCTTTTCTTTTTCTTTTGTAACCAAAACTATCACTTATCAAACCCTATCATGTTTTCATTTACATGTAGCAGGAGTGATAACATGGTTTGTTCTTAATATCACATTACCATGTGTGCATCATGCATCCCACAAAATCACAAAATGCATGGACAGGTTTTCTTTCATAATGTGTTTGTTGGCCACAGGTTCTTTCAGAGTAAATAGATCACCAATATTCATACGTGTGAACTTCAGCACTTTAATCATTTTGTTTGACAACCAAACGTTCCACTTGCCTGCATAGCAGTGGTGCATGGTTATCATTGCACCTTACTGATTAATGTCAGTCTCTGTACAAACTCTTCTTAATCAGGGGCAGATCCAGAGATATTTTCTAACACTTCCAAATTATCTGTTGATCCATCCTCCATTTTTGACCGTCTTCTGACAGAAAAAAATTAGATACCAGTCAATGTTAACTTGAAAATCTGGAAGACCCAGAAGACGGCCCAATCTGCCCCTGTTAATTATTGTCACTTCCCCACCAGAAGATATCTGTAGAGTATCTTTAAAGGCTGGGTAGTGTGTAATCACATGGGGAAATTCTTCCCTGTCTACACTGAGTATCATTTTGAGGGGTACTGATCATATCTACTCACCTTGTGTTTAATGGGCTACCTCAAATACACGCCACTAGACCAAAGTATCTTAATAAAATCAAGTTAAATGTGTCATTCTTGCAGACAACCTTGTCGTGCAGCAGGCACAAATTACTTGTAGCCTTGGACATGTGGAAAAAATGGATGCCACATCAGACAGAAGTCCTGGCTGAAAAATGTGATCTAACTTACAACTGTTACAGGTGTTAAATTGGCTTATTTGTTCTTTTGCCATATACTGCACTTGGTGTTAAATGATCTGAAGTTTGTCTCCATCCCCAGGGAAAGGGACTGTGGAAATCAGTAAAGAACCTATGTGATTAGACATGGGCAAGTGCTCCTAAACACCTGGTTTGGTGCAGAGTTGCCACCCTGTCACACACGACTTTTTCATGGAAACTTCTGTAAATAACCTAGGAAGCAAAGCTGCCAATTATACTGACACCAAAGCAGGGTAGAATTTGCAACAATCTTTACAAAAATTAAATAACTTTTGTAAAAACAATCTGACCATGCTAAATTTCAAATTGGACTTGCTTTATTACTCAATGAAGTAACACAGCAATTTTGAAGTACAATTTATAAAATGTTTGGCACTTAGGAGTACACACTTGCATATAAAATTGATAAATTATAAAAATAATCCAATCATGCTGAACTTCAAAAGGAATCAGCCTTATTTACCTACAAAGCCACTCAGTAATACTGAAGTAAAAGAAAAATATGGTTTGGCATTATCGAGTGAATATCTCTGAAATACATGCGAAAAGAAAAGCAACAACTTTCTCAAAAATCATCTGATTATGCTTGTTTTCACAAGGAACCTATTTTTTTAAGACGTAGTTTGTCTGTAAATTTTAAGTAAAAACAAAGCACAGTATGGCAGTTACAAGATATGACGTTTTGGACGACAGGAATGACGGCAACAACTAATACACCTAGAGACACAATGATCAGAATATATGCAGAAACATACATTATCTGTATATAAAAAAGAATAAATAACAATAAGAAACTTCCTTACAGGTAATATTATCTTAAAGTAGAACAAAGGCCAACAATATATTTCCATCTTCTTCATTATTAATTAATTGGTTCAATTGAGAATTAAAAAAAGAATAAGTTTCATACTTTTCACATTGATAACATCATTGTACCTGATTGCTCTTTTGAAGAGCTCAACATTTGCCAATGCAAGGACATAATAGATATCCACAGTTGCTTTGTTACACATTGCAAAAGGTGACTGAACTTGCTGTGATAAAGAGACCTCATAACTTGCGTATGCTTTTAACTATTTACGTCCCACAAATCCCTTGATGTCATGTTCCTGCAAAAAAGCATGTGATTTAAACTATGTCCTAGGTTTAAGAAACTTAATTCAGTTATAACATTGTGATGGAAATGTTAAAACTTGCCTAAAGCATTGGGCAAAGTTTACCAAATATGAGATAAAATGATGAAAAATTCCTAAAATATTTTTTCACATATTCAGAAAACTGCTACATGAGATTTTCAGTTGGAATTGAGAGAGAGAAAATCTGAAGAGAGAAAACCTGTCAGAGAGAAAACTTGAAATTAAGAGACTCCTGATGAGATCAGGAGAGCTGGCAGGTCTGACAACATAAGTCACAAGGGCTTTTGCTTATATATAAGACGAGCAAGCCTCATACTTTGAAAATATAGCAATTGCCCTTCATTCCCCATCTGCTCACCAGAGTACTGACATAATCTTTCTTCTTAGGTAAAGGTTATAATGAAATGAGCGGAGTAAAACACAGCTAATCTGTGGAGATTTAAACTCTTGAGGAAAATGCCATTCTGGTTTAGCATAAGTCAGACTAAACAACAGATAAAAAACAACAGACTGCACTGTGTAACCAAAATGCTGCAAATTTTAACAATGTTTAAGATATCATTAAGTACACACAGCTTCATGGTAATTAGAACCATATAAAAATGACAAGTTTTCTCAGATGAATTAAAAAAGTATGCTCTGGTGCATCAGACAACCAGTTGTAGCAAGAACTTCCTCTTTATATCAAGTAAAATAAAACTACAAACTGTTAGCTAGCCATGCTTGGTGAAGAAAAGCAACATTGTTGAAATAAAATGTTTTATTTGTGAACTGCAAAAAAAGTCATTGCAGTAGTTGGGATGAAAACTGTGTGGGTATGATGGACTATTCTCTCTTGGCTAACAAGTGTGTTCCCTTGATGTACAGTACAGACCTTTAGAGAAGTACACTAATTTAAATTTTAGCCACTTAAAATATAAAAATAAAAATTCCTAATCCTACCAACAAGACAATGGTACATGCATTTTATGCATAACTTCAATGTGACAGCACTGGCCAAGTTCTTCCAAAAACCTCAGTTAACTTTCAGATAAAAAGTTTACTTCAACAGGAACCCATAGTAGTTCACTAAAATAAATTATGTATTGCTACGAAACATTAGAAGCAACTTTCATGTTATAAAACAGTTCCATTTAATTAACTACTGCTGATTTATTTTGGGCCAAAGGAGGCTACAATTTTGGACTTTATAAACAAGTTTAGAACAATTTGTTCTTTTGTGAAACAGGCCTCAAGAATTGCATATACAGTAGTATACTCGTACTTCATATAATAATAATAATAATAATAATAATAATAATAATAAAACAAAATTAAGATCTGTCTGCTTTTTTTCATGGGCCTTGCAAATTTTTAAAGATAAAGACTAGGTTTTCACTCATATCACAATATACGTGTAAATAATCCTTAAATGTAACCGATTTTCTAAAAGTTATTCATGCACAATATATTTCAAATACCTGAGCATTCTTTTAACCTGTAACTTATATAACTTTATCTTAAGTTTATAAATTTTTTCTTCTTATTCAAGTAGTCTTTAATAATTATAACAATAATTAAAATTATAACAATAATTATAACAATAATGTTACTTTATTGTGCACTTGAACGGTCTATGATTCTATGATTGTAAAAAAAAGTTATTATCATTACATCATTTCTAAGTCAGAACATGTGGGCTAGTAAGGCTGGCAGCCTACAAATCCTATCTCTCTACATCTCTCTCTCTCTGTCGTTAGCTCTCTCTCTCTCTCTCTCTCCCTCTCCCTCTCTCTCTCACACACACACACACACACACACACACTGATGCTACCTAATCAAACTATCAATGATTATCACTAAATATCACATTTGCTGCAAATAATTATTGACACTGCAAGCCATAATTAATTTTGTGCTGGTGTCATGCTATGCTTTTTTATTTTAATTTTACATTTTCAAAGACGAATGTGATGGAATTCAAACATTTTCTTCTGTATGAACTTTTAACATGCACTCTCTTACTCACTTATGCATTACTTCATAAGATTAGATATGTTGTAAAAATCACATAAAATAACATTACATAAGTCCCTCTTCTTGTGCAATGTGTCCAAGATCTATCATTATTTACCCAATTCATGAGCCATGTTACCACTGCTAAGACTTGTTGACTTTCCTTACTTCAGACTCTTCATAACATGAGTCAAAACTAGATTTCCTAAGGGAATGCTCCAGCAGTTTTCCAAAAACTGAATTGTATGGATGAGCATATACTGTTGGTTTGTTATGTGAGTTAATCATAGGTTTTCTTTCATTAGCCCACTTAAATATGCTGCCTTCAAGATTATAAATGGGCAGTTCACTGAAAACAGTGCCTGAAAATGCAAAACGAAAAAAATTAACAATAATTAGGCGATTTACATAAAATATATTAGCACGTCCAAGATACTAGGTAACAACAATGGGACATGGGCATCAAAATTTAACATTAAAACCATCTTGTGAGCATGCTTTCTGCTTAGAATATGCATTGTATTTTGCTTCATATTCATAAATTTTGGAAAAGGTAACATTAAACAGGAAAGCGTCGATTAACTTCACAGAGTTGGGAAAGCACACTGCCATCCAAAATCGGCAGTTAAACAGCGATGGTAAGAAATTGCCCTGCAATAGGAAATCATACTTTGTACTGACATTGAAAACGGAAACGATGGTTATGCACAACAATCCGTTATCTTCACCCATCAAAATTTGCGATGAAGAACATTTTTTACATTTTTCTGTGTGTGCCGTAAATGATCCCTGAGATGACCAAAAAACATGACAAAACTATTTTGAGAGCTTTTTTCCATAATGTACAGCTGCAAAATAGACTGGTATGTCTGTGTCCCAGATTTAAGCGCTGTTTGAATATCATTTTTGGCTAAGAAAAAAATTTAAATACACAGCAATGTTTGAAAACACGAAATTGTTTGTTATATCATCAAATCCATCCCCGTTCACATGAAAGCACAGCTATTGTAATCGAGCACATAGGAATATTTTGACAGACTTTCAAAGATGATAACCCATTGTTGTTACCCAGTATCATGGACATGCAGATATATTTGACAAATGATCAATATGCAATTTTATTTATTTTACATCTTTTTCCTTTTCCTGATGTTTTAATGAAACAGCTACGTTTCACTCTTGTCACAAGAGCATCATCAAGCTGAATGCCCATAGGTCATTGGGTGTTGGTAGAACTGTGAATGCTTCTCACTAAGGTAGTAATTAGTGGAATGGCCTGCTTATAGATGTTGGTGATGATGATGCCCTTGTGACAAATGCAAAACATACTCGTTTCACTAATTTTTTTACCCAGAAGTTAGAGACTGCTATCACTAAAACATCAGTACATACAACTCCCTGGAACCATGATAAATCCTATTGATAGCATTCATTTCTTGTTTTCAAAGTTTCAACAACAATATTAACTGCAACTAATTTTCACAGGGAAGTATTTGATAATATATACTAATGCAGCTCAGTTAATACATTTATTAGACTATCATTTACTATTATCAAGAAAAAAATAATTTGTACCTTTGGCCTCAGAATCCATAGCTGTTTTCAGTTTCTCTGCCAGTGAAGAAGACCTGTAGCCAAGGGAACAGTAGCAAACTATTGCTTTGCATGGTTTCTCTGTAAAGATTTAATTAGGTACCAGTACCTAACCAGTATATAGATAGGTTTATATCAATTTCTGTTTATAACTGAGTTCTCTAATCACATTTGATTGCACCTGAATTGACTTCAGTGAATCATGCTAGAAAGGCACATAATACCAAACAAGGAGGTTGTTTTTACATCCATTAGTATTTCTGTTTGGTTGTCTGCTACAGTATTTATCAACCTAACTTAAAGCGTAATTGATGGATTTTGAAAAAATACTCAGGATTATGACAAAAAGGGGTTATAAATTAAATACTAACTTAGAAGACATGAGATTATGGTGGTGATGTGTACCACTATCTGGATACTGTAATTTTTTCAGGATTCTTCACCATCGCAAGACATGGCCAAGAAAATGACCAAAAATCTCAAAATGTGTCATTAGGATGTTGTGCAATAGATGTGCTCTCAACTAATTACAGATAGTTATCAGCGTAAAGTCTGGATATCATGCATCATTATGAACTTTTATAGATTATAAGCTCTGCCAATTAAGGATGTTATGTTACTGAATTTAATTAACTGATTGATTTACTAATAATAAATAACAATAATGAGAATTCAGTGGCCTTGGCACATTTAAGAATAACTATTATTTCTAGAAAGCAAATATTCATACTTATACTTACTGTTGCACTGCTCATTAATAAATTGTACTAGCTCAGTAATGTTTGATTTTCCAGGCTCTGTTAAAATGGCACCAGGTAAATGACTGACATCATATTCAACTTTGTCACGTGCATCCTGAAGTGAATAAAGTCAAGTCTTATAAAATATTATTTTGAAGGCACTGGGGGATTTTTGTTTTGGAAGACCAGTATCCATGTATGACTTCAACATGTCATGTTTAAATATATTTCAACTGCATAGTAAGAAACAGAATTAAAAATCATGCAAGGAAGATCATACAGTGTACATGTACAGTGTATGTAATTGTAAAAGGCAGTGATTAATTTCATTTGAAGCAATTGAAATTAATAATAATAGCAGTGTTATAAATAACCCAATTATTGAAATTGACATTAGTTACAGGTACATGCACTAGTACAATTAATTAAGGCAAGCATGGAAATGTGAGCAAAACCCCGTTCTATTAAGTATTTTTCCATTTATTGTTAACTTGCCCTTAAATCTCATCATGCCTTGAACTTAAATATATCAAACAGAAACCAGTCTTTACATAGTATCAAAGGATGAGGCTCTGTACAGTAGTTTGGATATGCATATCAATGACTCTTACAATAACAGGTACACACTGTATCCAAAATGTTATGCATACCCAGTACACTCGTACTGTATAACAGCACCTTCCTTTCTATATGGACCCCCCCCCCCCCAACTAAATTAAACAGAGACCTACATTGTTAAAGACGTTTTAGGGTATTTTTAACCTTAACGCCGTGTCACAACTATCAGATATGTTTACCAAAAGTATCACTTGCTGCTCTGAGCCCGCTTCTCCACCTCCTGTGGGGCAGTTGAGCCACTGGTAGAGCAAGTCAGTGCTCAAGTTTCGGACTTGAGGGAACTTTGCCTTTAAACTTTTGACTGTCAGCCACATGGGCATAGACATGCTGCTCTCAGATTTAGCTGCACCATCACTGTCACCCGATGCCATTTTGAGAGCATATATTAGTAGTTTCGTTTTTGCATCTTTACTAATTCCATGCACTGTACAAACTTCTATTGCGCTCAAGTTTGTCGTCACTTCCTGTTGACAATCTCCGATTCATGATCTCGTTTGCGGAAACTACAGTCGGTGGTTTGTCCATGGTTCAATCTGGGAATTATATCAGGGAATTGCAGGGCCGTAGCCTGAGGAAAATGCCAGGGGGGGGCAGTATGCACGCACGAGGGGGCAAAGGGCCCGAGGGGGGGGAGGGTGTGGGAGGGGGTGTCCCCCTCTCACGGTGTGGAAATTTTTTTAAAAACTGTATGTATAATAATGCATTCTGGTGCATTTTAACTGTTATTTATTGCTCAATCAGAAGTCAGAAATTGTGGGTTCATTTTGCCATAAGTACAGTCATTTTTCAACACAACACGCCAATTGGACTTCATTTCGTAGATTGTCTCAGAATCAGGAATAACGTTTCTTCTTCTGTGGACAAGCAAGAGAGCCAATCCGTGAATAATACCAACTTTGCAATTATTTTTTTTTACCTTTGCGATTATTTTTTTGCACCTCAAATCCCAGGGGGGGGCAGCTGCCCCCCCTGCCCCCCTGGACGCTACGGCCCTGTAATTGCATCAATATATTTGTCTGATATAGACTAGAAATTAAGCAAAGATCTCTAAATAAATAAATTAATGTGATATAATACGTAAAATAAATTTATGGCGTTTTCATGGATTGCTATCTTATTAAAGAAAAGGGTCCCAACTTCCACCGACCCTAGGGCCAACTTGCCCCACCATGTGGCATGTTGGCCCACCTGACATCAGGTGTGTTTTTGTCATGTGGGATTGCATTTACAAATAAATGACCGTAGATCGTAGATAATTCCTTGGGACTCGTTCTAAAACCAAGTTTTGCTGCTCTAACTTATTCTCAGTTGGCTATAGGCTACAAGGCCAAAAGTGTCAGCGTCTAGCTGGTCTCCCCTAATAGGGCCTACATACATGTATATATCTTGTGGGATCACCTCTTTTCTTGTACATATTATATTATTAAATTATAAAGTTGAATCCAGCTCAGCAGCAGAAATTGCTCAATGAAAAACAAAAATAGGTGGTTGTAAGTTGAAACTTGGAAGGAAAAAAGCGCAGGCCAACTGTTCTCACCCCCCCCCCTTATGTTTGCAACTCCCTCCCCCTCATGGTGTAAATCTTTAATCAGTCACTATAATAAGCATGTTTCAAGCAAAGTGATATCCATGCTGATAGCCTTCATGTATTACCTAGTAACTTAGGCGTGAAGATCACTTGAACTGTAAGAAATCCGAAATTCAATTTGTTTAACCCACGCCAGACTGTGTACCAAAATTAAATCACGAAAACCTACCATTTAGAATACGCATCACTGCTCGTCGTTTGTAGTGCACTGGGAAAGCATTTCATTAATACACAATAATTAAAATTAAGATGAATCCCAAAGGAGAAAAGTGTGGTTGAATTTTTTTACTTGGTGGCACTATTGGATGAAACGCGAAGTTGAAAGTTGTGACCAAGAAATTCAAATCTGGTGAGAGCATCTTAGCAATCAGTGTGTTTGGTCAGCCTTTACAAAGTTGGCCTATTCGTCTATCCAAAAAATAAAAAGTCGACAGACATGAAGACGAATAGCGTGTTAAAATTTTTCCACTTATCGTCAAACCAATCGNATAGGGAAGTATTTGATAATATATACTAATGCAGCTCAGTTAATACATTTATTAGACTATCATTTACTATTATCAAGAAAAAAATAATTTGTACCTTTGGCCTCAGAATCCATAGCTGTTCTCAGTTTCTCTGCCAGTGAAGAAGACCTGTAGCCAAGGGAACAGTAGCAAACTATTGCTTTGCATGGTTTCTCTGTAAAGATTTAATTAGGTACCAGTACCTAACCAGTACATAGATAGGTTTACATCAATTTCTGTTTATAACTGAGTTCTCTAATCACATTTGATTGCACCTGAATTGACTTCAGTGAATCATGCTAGAAAGGCACATAATACCAAACAAGGAGGTTGTTTTTACATCCATTAGTATTTCTGTTTGGTTGTCTGCTACAGTATTTATCAACCTAACTTAAAGCGTAATTGAAGGATTTTGATAAAATACTCAGGATTATGACAAAAAGGGGTTATAAATACTAACTTAGAAGACATGAGATTATGGTGGTGATGTGTACCACTATCTGGATACTGTAATTTTTTCAGGATTCTTCACCATCGCAAGACATGGCCAAGAAAATGACCAAAAATCTCAAAATGTGTCATTAGGATGTTGTGCAATAGATGTGCTCTCAACTAATTACAGATAGTTATCAGCGTAAAGTCTGGATATCATGCATCATTATGAACTTTTATAGATTATAAGCTCTGCCAATTAAGGATGTTATGTTACTGAATTTAATTAACTGATTGATTTACTAATAATAAATAACAATAATGAGAATTCAGTGGCCTTGGCACATTTAAGAATAACTATTATTTCTAGAAAGCAAATATTCATACTTATACAGTACTTACTGTTGCACTGCTCATTAATAAATTGTACTAGCTCAGTAATGTTTGATTTTCCAGGCTCTGTTAAAATGGCACCAGGTAAATGACTGACATCATATTCAACTTTGTCACGTGCATCCTGAAGTGAATAAAGTCAAGTCTTATAAAGTATTATTTTGAAGGCACTGGGGGATTTTTGTTTTGGAAGACCAGTATCCATGTATGACTTCAACATGTCATGTTTAAATATATTTCAACTGCAGAGTAAGAAACAGAATTAAAAATCATGCAAGGAAGATCATACAGTGTACATGTACAGTGTATGTAATTGTAAAAGGCAGTGATTAATTTCATTTGAAGCAATTGAAATTAATAATAATAGCAGTGTTATAAATAACCCAATTATTGAAATTGACATTAGTTACAGGTACATGCACTAGTACAATTAATTAAGGCAAGCATGGAAATGTGAGCAAAACCCCATTCTATTAAGTATTTTTCCATTTATTGTTAACTTGCCCTTAAATCTCATCATGCCTTGAACTTAAATATATCAAACAGAAACCAGTCTTTAAATAGTATCAAAGGATGAGGCTCTGTACAGTAGTTTGGATATGCATATCAATGACTCTTACAATAACAGGTACACACTGTATCCAAAATGTTATGCATACCCAGGGGGGCGTCTCGATAGTCCGAAGGTTCATTGGTCCGAAGGTTCATTGGTCCGAAAAGTGGTAACATTTTTATCGATTTTTTAATCAAGGGTTCATTGGTCCGAAGGTTCTACAGTGAACATTCGGACCAATGAACCTTCGGACTATTGAACCTTCGGACTATCGCTACGGCCCCCATACCCAGTACACTCGTACTGTATAACAGCACCTTCCTTTCTATATGGACCCCCCCCCCCCAAACTAAATTAAACAGAGACCTACATTGTTAAAGGCGTTTTAGGGTATTTTTAACCTTAACGCCGTGTCACAACTATCAGATATGTTTACCAAAAGTATCACTTGCTGCTCTGAGCCCGCTTCTCCACCTCCTGTGGGGCAGTTAAGCCACTGGTAGAGCAAGTCAGTGCTCAAGTTTCGGACTTGAGGGAACTTTGCCTTTAAACTTTTGACTGTCAGCCACATGGGCATAGACATGCTGCTCTCAGATTTAGCTGCACCATCACTGTCACCCGATGCCATTTTGAGAGCATATATTAGTAGTTTCGTTTTTGCATCTTTACTAATTCCATGTACTGTACAAACTTCTATTGCGCTCAAGTTTGTCGTCACTTCCTGTTGACAATCTCCGATTCATGATCTCGTTTTCGGAAACTACAGTCGGTGGTTTGTCCATGGTTCAATCTGGGAATTATATCAGGGAATTGCATCAATATATTTGTCTGATATAGACTAGAAATTAAGCAAAGATCTCTAAATAAATAAATTATTGTGATATAATACGTAAAATAAATTTATGGCGTTTTCATGGATTGCTATCTTATTAAAGAAAAGGGTCCCAACTTCCACCGACCCTAGGGCCAACTTGCCCCACCATGTGGCATGTTGGCCCACCTGACATCAGGTGTGTTTTTGTCATGTGGGATTGCATTTATAAATAAATGACGTTGCAGTCGTAGATAATTCCTTGGGACTCGTTCTAAAACCAAGTTTTGCTGCTCTAACCTATTCTCAGTTGGCTATAGGCTACAAGGCCAAAAGTGTCAGCGTCTAGCTGGTCTCCCCTAATAGGGCCTACATACATGTATATATGTTGTGGGATCACCTCTTTTCTTGTACATATTATATTATTAAATTATAAAGTTGAATCCAGCTCAGCAGCAGAAATTGCTCAATGAAAAACAAAAATAGGTGGTTGTAAGTTGAAACTTGGAAGGAAAAAAGCGCAGGCCAACTGTTCTCACCCCCCCCCCCTTATGTTTGCAACTCCCTCCCCCTCATGGTGTAAATCTTTAATCAGTCACTATAATAAGCATGTTTCAAGCAAAGTGATATCCATGCTGATAGCCTTCATGTATTACCTAGTAACTTAGGCGTGAAGATCACTTGAACTGTAAGAAATCCGAAATTCAATTTGTTTAACCCACGCCAGACTGTGTACCAAAATTAAATCACGAAAACCTACCATTTAGAATACGCATCACTGCTCGTCGTTTGTAGTGCACTGGGAAAGCATTTCATTAATACACAATAATTAAAATTAAGATGAATCCCAAAGGAGAAAAGTGTGGTTGAATTTTTTTACTTGGTGGCACTATTGGATGAAACGCGAAGTTGAAAGTTGTGAGCAAGAAATTCAAATCTGGTGAGAGCATCTTAGCAATCAGTGTGTTTGGTCAGCCTTTACAAAGTTGGCCTATTCGTCTATCCAAAAAATAAAAAGTCGACAGACATGAAGACGAATAGCGTGTTCAGGGCCGTAGCCTGCGCAAAATGCCAGGGGGGGCAGTAAGCGGACACGAGGGGGGGAAGCACCGTGGGAGGGGGAAGGGTGTGGGAGGGGGTGTCCCCCTCCCACGGTGTGGAAAATTTTTAAAAAATGTATGTATAGTACTGCATTCTGGTGAATTTTACTGTTATTTATTGCTCAATCAGAAATTAGAAATTGCGATTATTTTTCTTGCACCTCAAATCCCAGGAGGGGCANCCTACCATTTAGAATACGCATCACTGCTCGTCGTTTGTAGTGCACTGGGAAAGCATTTCATTAATACACAATAATTAAAATTAAGATGAATCCCAAAGGAGAAAAGTGTGGTTGAATTTTTTTACTTGGTGGCACTATTGGATGAAACGCGAAGTTGAAAGTTGTGACCAAGAAATTCAAATCTGGTGAGAGCATCTTAGCAATCAGTGTGTTTGGTCAGCCTTTACAAAGTTGGCCTATTCGTCTATCCAAAAAATAAAAAGTCGACAGACATGAAGACGAATAGCGTGTTAAAATTTTTCCACTTATCGTCAAACCAATCGTGATTTCGCGTCGAAATTAGCAAAACCCTGAGCATAACGGAGATGCACCAGTAGTTTCCTACAACTTGTCGTCATTCTCCAGAGACAAAAGAAGTTAGCTCACGCAAAGCTTGGTGTGTGGGAGAGCTGCATTAATGTTACTGACAAATGTCAAATACGGCGGAAATGTTCACTTCGTGGGGGCCAATTTATGTATATAGACTAGAATGAGCAAGTACAATTATTCTTTTCACAAGTAGGTGTATTTAAAATAAAAGCCAGATACCAAAAACCATTCGTTATATGGTTGACTGCATAAGCTGTGTGACTTATATATCTGGTGGATTAAAAGGTGCCGAACATCGAAATTGATTTCTCCAAAAATCGAATTTTAATTTTTCCAATAACTGTCTAGTGTTTTATTTCAGTCATTTGATAAAGATGCCGTCCCGGTAGAGGTCAAAACATGCAGTGTATTAGATAAAGAAACTGAGGCTAAGTGAGCGAAAGAAGGCCGATTACTCAGCATTTCTGAGAAATTGGCAAAGTTTAAAAACACTTCATTCGACCAAAGAAAAAATATTGTGTTTCTAGTCATGAAAAAAAAATTAATAGTGCGGCGGTGCATTTTTCTTTCTTTTATATTTTCTATATACATTCAATCTAGACCCCCACAATTCAGGTTTCACCCCTTGTATGTTATGCAAAATGGTTAGTTATTTTAACTTTTCCTCAGTTTAAATGCCTAGAATAAAAAAAAAACATGTAAAATATATTAAAGATAAACATGTAAAACTTATTTCAGCTCACCTCTTAATCCGCACACCTGAAGCAAATCACACTACATTGGTTTTAAAGCAGGTGCACTTTTACCAAATACGCTGCTGTTACGGATATAATACCAAGAGTGTTTTACCATCTTGATAATTCATTATTCAAAAAATATTGACAAATCTTAATTAAGTACATGAACACACGTGACCCTGTTAGTCCAGGTCTTGTCATCTCCCAAGCGTCGGTAGCGTAGGGTTTACCAGAGGGACATGTAAACAAGGTTAATGGTAGTAAATTGGTAATAGGAACATAGCAAAAACAGTAGAGTGATTCAAATCCAAGAGGTTTATTGATAACATGCAAATCTCATGAGAAGCACAACGTTTGCCTTATTGCCAGGTAGAATGTCTTTTGCTACATATCGTCCCTGTCTGTTTGCGCAAGAAAATGCAGTAGTGCGTTTAAAGGGATAATAACTCTTCGTATGATATCCATATTTCACAATAAAAACATTGTGAACAACTCTCAGAAATATAATATATATTTTTTTACCACAAAAACGGCAGTTATAGCTATTATTCTGATATCTGAGCTTGTGTTCAGATCACGTGACCTCCATTGATGTCTGTACCATAGACGTAGAGATGGCTGTACTCAGTTATAATCTCTTAAGAGATGTTAACAAAAAACCAGGGACTAACTTTGAATGTAAAAATGGATTCATTAACCATTGGTAAATATGGGAAAATTGTTGTTTACTCCAGGAAAATTCTTTTTTTTTTTTTTTTTTTTTTTTTTTTTTTTGCCAAAACGAAGAGTTATTATCCCTTTAAGTTAATGTGATGAGATGTAACACAGACAGCAAATAGAAGGAATGGCAGCAGGAAAAATGGGTTCTCTCTTTCCAATGTGCTATATCTTTTTTGTCAATGTCGTATTTACGACGTAAGATTCATTGGTTTCGACTGTAAGCAAGAAATTTATATTGGAATGCCTTTTTTGCAAATACCTCATTTCATGAAATTAACAAGGAGGTTAGTTTCCGTCAGTCAGTTTAATATGTGAATATTGATATTGATACATATAGTATATAATGAGGGAGAAGTAAAACTTTCCACGAAAGCTTTCGATCGGCAAACTAATGTTTTAATCTCATTTCAATTTGGCCAATCCAGCAACGCATATATTAGTTCAAAGGCATTAAAACTTATAGCTTTGAACGAAAATGATCCATCTTCCTTTCAAAGTCTTTTCATTAACATTGCAAATTGCTCATTGTCTTCCATCGATTGACCTTTAGTTTCACTGGAAATTCAAACAAATGAAACGCTGGATTCGCGTAATATTTTACTGATACAGAGAAGTTGGGCTTGGTCAAACAATACTTTGTAATACCTGTATTCCTATTAGTACCATGTTGTTTAACCATTCTAAGACTATAATTTTTACACCTTGGATTGAAGTATATATCGGCCTTTTTTATCTTGTCAATTTTTTAAATAAATGTCTGAATGACTCACAAGATCTTCTGACATTCGTCAAATTGCATCAATGAAATACGTTTTTGTTTTCAATGAATGACACAACATTTGACCAATGTGCTCATTAGCGTTATCAAAATAACTGATCAAAGCTTAGAATAGGTATTTAGATCTAAAACACATTTCAGGAGTCACCTATAAGTTTTTGCTTTGCGACTTAGCATTTGTAGAAAATTGGTACAAAAATTTTGGTGCACACTTTGATATTTTTCATAATGCAGTTCAACTGACGCGCACAGTTCATCGACACATCTTCTTTTAAATATGAATAATAATATAATGGGCATTTTCAAAAATTACATTACTATGCAAAGTGGAAACTTATAGGAGTGAGCATAAAAGTTGTCTTAAAAGGAATTTAATAGTATTTCTAAAATATAATGTCTAAAAATGTTTGTGTGGATGCAATTTTTTCCTTTTTTTCCTGAAAATGTAGCTCTTCATGCCAACATGCCCCTCCCCGCTTTTTGCTTCAAAATTTATGCCAAATGCGTAGGGATAAAAACATTGAAAATTCAAATTGTCAAATCATCTACTACATGATAAGTACAATATCTAAAATTTAAATAATCGATTAAACGAAGAAATATTTCAAAATATAGATCTTTCGTTAATCAGTCAACCATCTCTCCATCGCTTGTGTCACAGAGGTCATCTTGAAGAGGAAGAGCGTTGCTGGTTTCAGAGCTGGAAGATGGCGAGGAAACTTCTTCGATGACATCCAGACCCATAGGGAACTTATCATAAGATTCTGGTGACACAAGAGCGCCATACTTTCCTAAAACGGGCGATGCTTGCTCGTCATGGTTCAAATCCCGCGCCAGCCAAAAGATCAAAGCCAGGAGAACCAAATGAATAGTTGCCTCGAAACAGAAAGTGAAACCGGCGAAAATATCCACGGTAGCGGCGTAGAAGTTGGTAAATACTATAGCGCCAACAAGATTTGCCGTAGTTTCGCCGACGCTGAGAATCGAAAACGCTTTCCCAACGTCCTCGTGATTCACCGCTTTACTCATCTGCGACTTCAATCCAGAGACGATCATACCGCTTACTGAGGCTATGACGACTGACACGTAGATTAGCCAAGTTTCAGTATTGAATGCCATGAAAACCAAACGGCAAACTTTGAAAGTCAAAGCTATTTTCACTAATGTCAAGTCTTTCATTCCTAGCACACCTGACAAAATTGGCAGAATAACCATCAAGAAGAGGCCAAGAGATGCGTAGTCCAAAGCCAATAGGTACCCATATTGAGCCTTGGTCCAGTGAAACGGCCTATGTTTTACAAATAATAAAGTTATGTCCACTTCCCCGGCTTTGCAAGCTTGATTTACCACAATGGTTATAAAGAACAAAATTAGGTGGCATCGTTTGTTACCTTCCCTAGGCTTACACATTACAGATAACGACTCTGTTATATGCGAAAGTTTGAAAGGTGATGCTGCCAGAGCAGACTCAATGACAGAGTCCTCTACGCTCTCCTTGAGGCAAAACACTGTCATCAGGACTACCAAAGCGTTGATGACCGCCACACAGCAAAACACCACGTCAAAACTGAACATACCTAACATAAACCCAGCAGTCAAAGATCCAGCAAAAAGACCAAAGAAATTCATTGCTAGAAGACCGCCCAAACGTCGGGTTCGCGCTTCAGAGTCACTGACATCGGTAACGTAGCTGTGCACTGCCATTGTTATAATGGCGCTCTTCCCAAATATGCCATTCACTGTTGTACCGCAGAGGATGTAAGCCACAGAGTTCTCATTCTCGTCACTCAGGATGTAGAGACAAACGGCCAAGGTACTTCCGATACACGGGAGCATAATCGGTATTTTTCGCCCTATGCGATCGCTCCAGGCTCCGCAAAATAAGCCCAAAAATATTGCCGGTAGGTTTAACAATATTTTGTAGTACATCAAATAGTTCGCCGATTTAGCTTGGATGTAATCTTCCTCTGCCGGGTGACGTTGGAGAGCGCGACAGATGGTGCTATTTGGAAACTCGTCCAGACACAGCCCTTGGTACATGTACAGTTTTACTGTGGGTTCCAGCATAGATTCGCCCATTTTATACATGAAAAAAATAATTTCGGGAACAAACCGCGTTGACATACACGTCCCCTTCATTCTGTAGATTTTTACTCTGTAGGAAAATTCCAAATCAACGTTCTTCTAACTTGAATCCACGCAAAAAGTGATTTAAGGGAGGCTAGAAGTCTCTTGAAAAGTTCAATATGCAGATTAGATTTTAGTCAAATCTCTACACAAGTTCACCGGAGGCATTATTCTAAAATGTTGTAGATGAGTGCTTTTACAACACAAAAGCAGATAAAACAGCTTTCGTGGTCCAATGAACGCGTAAACTGTCCTGTTCTGTCTTTGAACTGAGCTACGCCTTGCTATGTTGGAATGTTTGATCTCATAACTCAAAGCGGATTTATTCCAATCTTTCGAAGAAATTGAAATATTCGGTTTCAAGGTGTGAAACCCTATTCCAACACAATAGCTTCGCTTCCGTGGTCGCCTTTCATCTTCGACCCCTACTCGGAACTCGTTTGCTGCCGCATGTTTTCTGTGTAGTCTGCTGGGCAATATTCTCCTCGCCTGCTCGTTCTGGCACAAATAAATCTCACTTTTATTTGTGTACTAGCGCTTATTGATCATTTAATCTTTGAGGATAATAGAAGATTTCTTAGTAATAATCCCAGCAAAATTATACTCGTTGAACAGAGATCTCAAATAGATTGATCATTGCCCTGCCATTGGTGGGAATCCCGATTTTTGATTGCATCTTTAGCTAGGAGGTATTACAACGGTATTGAATCGATAGTCTAGGCCGCTTTAGCTTAGGCTGTCGCTGCTGAAGGAGAGTCAACACTCCTCCGTCAGAAAAAATGGTCTCCAATTTCCTTTTCTCAATTATATACATCCAAGTGTAATTAAGGTTTCAAAATACCGCAAAACCCACGCCGACGCTTTGGTTTTCTGACCCTACTAATAAACAATGCCTTGGAGTCGACGGAAGGTTAAAGGCTCATAAAGGAATAAGAAATTACTAGTTTGCCTGGAGTAAACATAGCCAATTATGAAATGTCATAATGCACGATAACAGCAAACATGTATGGAAAGCTCTTAAACAAAATGGATCAATATGTCCGAAATAAAATCAGTGGAACAGTTAATCTAATGCAATCACTGTACATTGGATGTAGGCTAACATACAGTAAGTTATGATATTCTTTCCCAGCAGATTTTTATGTTATAAATTCAAACAAGAATTCCAAGTCATGGTCATTGTGTAGTTAAGAAATGTTTTTTTCTGCACTGGATTTTTTTTCAAGAAAGATCGGAATTATACATGTCTATATTAAATACAAAGCCGTAGACTGCTTGGGTTGTCCTACCCCCGAGATTGTCTCAGATATTTGAGGATTTGTTCTTGGGCATTTCTATTAACGGGTAGGGTTTTCTCTTCTGCCAGTCGATCAGAAGTTTCTCACTTTTCCTTCGGTCAGTGTCCTTTAGAGGACCACAGGCGGTAAAAACAATCTTGCCAAAATAGTTGCGTCTGAGCAGCAAAAATGAATGGCAGCAGTTTTCGTTCTTTTTTCAGCAATGTATTATTTCAAATCATGTTTAAATAATAGAAATCTAGAGATTATTGCAATGGATCAGTAAAAAACGACGATACGAATAATTCTAATGTTACGTTAGCTAAATATGCAGTCGTGCAAACTACCGGTTCCACACTGAAAGAATTGTCGTCGACAAAATTGTGCGTTCTAAGCTATATCTCTCAAATCTTTTTTTTAAACTTCCAAAAAAAAAAATCATTCCAGTATATCTTCTGAAATATAAATTCGATCGGTGTTATTTCGTTTGAAGTTATCAGTAGAATCCACATCTTTGAGGTACCCATGTTTGCATATTTTAGCGGGACATGTAGGCCACCAGAAACTGCCCCCGCCCTTAGCATTTTTCACAGCCTACGACCTACCCTTCAATAGCAGTCAAACGCGCACGGCTTCCGAGTAATTGCCAAGATAGAACCGGTTTAGAAGCTCAAAGAGAAATATTTCCCATACATAAGCTTTAAATCCATTCGCGTTCAAAAATGATGGAGAGCGCTTTCTTAATGCATTTAATAATAATCATAACTCAAAACAACGACAAGACCAGTAAAGTAGATATTAATGGAATGAAAGCCATTGCCTGCCATCTTACACAATAAATACATTAAAAACGGATCATGAAGTCATTGATTGAAAATGGAAATTGTGAAAATCACGTCTGTACATTGAACGTGTCTATCTAAATTCCTGCTTGATATCCGCTCAAACATGTGATTTTCCCCAAAACCTTTTCTGGGTTTAAGATTTTTGCATTGAAATATTGTTTGTGCAGAATACACTAAAATAGAAACATATCAAACGCCAGCGGTTATTCCGACCTTGTTTCAGGTGGAAGTATTCAACTTTTCTTCGTTCCTAATCCACAGTGTCTAATACGTAAAACGAACACGCGGCTCATAGATTATGGACATCATGCTCGAAATTCTGATTTCAAATTAAGGTAACTTTTGCTTTGCCTTTTGATTATAAAGAAACTTTCCCAACATAGTAACACACGATAAAAGTCAAGACTGAGCGCGAGATATAAACCATTTTTGACCTGTAGAAAGCGCTTCCTGGGAGTGAATCTTTTTAATTTGCTAGGGTTTTTTAATCTCTAGCAATTGCTATTCTGTCGGCCTTAATTGCTGGCGCAGCGTTTGCAGAAGTAACGTTTACAGTAGCAGGTCAAAAAATTATTCCACATAATGAAAAGCACCATCTTGTAGTAGTTATGAGTGCTTATTTAATTTAAACAATAGTTTTGAAACAAAATTTAGGAATCGGTTATGTCATTGTCATCTTTAATTGATGTTTTATTACATAATATATTACAGGTAAGCCGTTTGTGAACGATTCGCTTCAGTAACAACTTGCGAGTAAGAAACAATATTTACTACCGAAAAACCTGTAAAAATTCTTTCACATCTTTATTAGCGATTTTGTTTATACTCAAAGTATATAGTGGGTGCTTTTACTTTAACAAATAATAAGTGGGCAACATCTCTACTCAACAGGAAAAAATCAATTATATCTCATCTTAAACTCTTAATGTGAAAAAACTATCACTCCTTTTAAATTACACCTTGCATTTCATCAGGCAGCTGTCCTTTAAACATTAGACAGAAAGACCATTTCTCTTCCAGCAAATTTCACTACCACTTTTGTTATTCAGTGATCCAAAAGAAGTTAATATGAGTTTCTGTCTTCTATTATTTCCACTCAGCATGTAAATCTATCCATCTGAATATGGTAAAACATTTTCCCCAAATGCTTCAAGAAAGTCGCAGACAAAAGATGCATCTTTATATCATGCCAGCCATTTTCTCAATATCCTGGATCAGTTTACGGTTGTATTCCCGATAATCAATAGGTGTGGCGTTGACAACAATGGTCTTTAGTCTGCTTTCATCCTGAAATAAAAACCCAGAACATTATTGGAGGTTCTTTTATTGATGGGTTTTTGATATGTGGCCCTGAAGTAATGTTAAAACACAGAGTCTGTGCATATTGGGAGTCGGAACAAATGCTTACATGCTTGTCATGTTGGAATTAAAAGCCAATAACCCACAAGTCATAAAGTGCACAGGCATGAAAGAAGTCCCACATTTTAAACAATGCTAAAATATATAATTCTGGACCAAGTTTTATCAATGCTGGAGAGTGCTATCCTCTGTGTTAGACTATCCATTGAATGAAATTGCTATTCGATGCACAGTTATCCTAAGGATAGCAACCATTTTCAAACACTGGATAGCAACATCAGGGACAAAAATAAGAATTGAATGTTTGGAAAACATGACTTTACCCACAGAAAAAATTTCCAGGGGATAATTTTATCCATTGGATAGTGTTATCCATAGGACAGTGCTTCCAGCATTGATGAAACTGGGTCCTGATTTGTATATCTTAAGTTCAAGCTTAGTTCTTCAAAAATAATTCAAAATGGGGATTCTGCTTTTGTTGAAGATGCTTCCAGAAACATTTTCCCTGATGACAAGTGAACACATGAACAAGAGTGAAATGCTGTCAAAAAAGTACAAGAAAATATCAATTTAAAGACCCAAGATAATATTACAGGGGGGAAAAATAGACATCAAGATCTACATCTTTTCATGGTACTTCTTCAAATGAAGTATGCATTCAACTAAAATCTATGCACTTAACTAGAATCTACATATCTGTTGAGTTCCAACTAAATCAAAACTTGTGCCAATATCTTACAGTCCGCATCATTCATTTTGTCACTTGTAAGTACACTTGTGCAGTTTAAATAATTTGGGCATGCCATCTCAGTGAAAAATGTATTCAGCCCTCGCTCTGAACCTGGCCTAGTGTTAGGTCTTTTGCAAGACATCATCTGATATGCGTGGCCTTCTAAAATTATCATTCTATGAACAACTTAGTCCCTTGGAAGGAAATGTTATTCATCTGAAGACCACACAAAATGTGCTTACAAAAACATTGACAAGATGTGAAGCACATTTTGAACTTTGGATGAAATTCCCTCCTCCCTCTGCAGATCATAATATGAATGGAAGTATACATGGCAAATTGCTAAGTTACCTTGTAATACAAAACCTTTAAGACCCCCCAGTGTCTGAAAGTACATGCAAAAGCTGAGAATTACTTCCTGGATTGAAAACAAAATAAAATGCTTACATTATATGTCTCCTGCTTGGCCCTGAGCTTGAATGTGTAAGACTTGAAAGTGGCCTCCTGGAATATCTGATCAAAGCTGGCCTCATCCTGTAATGAATATGTGATAACTTAATCTTCAATTTGCAAAAGTATGTTTTCCATTCCCATTATTCTATGCAATTTGCTACATGAAGTTAAATATCATTTACAAAATATCAAAATTGTATGATGTGACAGTGCCATATGTATGACTATTTAAATTATTTTAAAAAGGTACAAAAATTGTCTAACAAAATTTTATAAGGTGACCAAGACAATATCTCATTACTGATGTCATTGTTCCAATAGGGATCAGCCTAACAAAAGACTGAATTGGTACTGTTGAGCAATACACTGTAATTTGACAGCACTTATGAGAAAACAACCAAAAAATATTGGATGCTAAATGCTGTCTGCTTTTATGAGTTGCCACACATTTGCCTTTTTTCCTTCAAATCCTGCAAAATCTCCTTTGATTTAACTCCCTGAGACTTTGGGCACTTTCAGATGATTCTCTTTGGCAAAACAAATGCTCTTGGTGATTGCAACCTTGCATGTCTCAACTATCACAATTATAGGCAGTAAGCCAAAATAAATGTACATCAGAATCTTCCTAAAATGTATTAGGAAATTTAGTTAGGTAGAACATATCTTTGTAAAGTAGGCCAATTTTTGATTATTATATATCATAATTTTTTCCTTAACCTTGAAGGAACATCAAACAATTTAAACACAGGACCGCTACATGAATCAAACAATGCCACAGTCTTTATCATAAACCTTCAAAATCCGGGCATTGTTCAGGAACTATTTAAGACCCACACGGTGCGATTGAGCAACACATCTTAAGCGGAATCATATACACAATAAGGGAAGTATTTAGCCTGATTTCCGTGCCACATGTTGCATAACATATACAGAACCTATTTTTACTCTTAACTGAATATCTTATTCTATCCTGCAACAAAGCTTCATCTGTTCTACCTTCTAGAGAACATTCCTGGATTCTTTACACAACCCACCCAAGTTCCACTAAAAAGAGAAGATAAAGCTCTCTTCACAATTTAAATAGAGGAGAGTACAATATTTTTCTACTTGGGCTATATCAGCTCAGTAATGATGGTGGGAGGGGGACATCTCTTGTCAATATATTCATTTAATGTTGGAGTTCAGGTTTTAAAAACTAAAATAAAATTAAATAAACAACATAAAAATGATAAAATATTCTCAGAATGAAAACACGTCTAAACTAGGAGACAATTCTATACGATAATGAACCAGCATTTGCAACTGATCAGTAGTATCATAAAAGGCTTGCACTTAACCACTCCCTTAAAAACATAATTAAACAATCCCCTTATCACCTTAAACATGTTTAAAATATAAGAAGCACTTGTGCCACAAATATCAATCAAAATTTGAACACAAAGTGGAAACCAAACTGTCAGTAAAATTCTTATAAGAATGAACTCAATGGCCTAATGGTTTTTAATAGGGAAAATTATGACGGTATGTGCATCAATTGTAATATGGACCTAGCCAGAAATTAATTGACCTCAAAATGTTTCCACTGGTTAATTACTTTAGTACGTGTATTGATTTTGCCATCTTAGCGATAAAGGCATAAGGGTAAAATAATTGATGAAATACTCCAATGAAAAATCTTTGACAGAACTTTCAATGTCTCTCCTTTATAACTCTTATTTATCAACTCAAAACTTGTTTTACAGATCACTTTGTTCATCTTACCTCAAATCCATTTGTTTCTAGCTATTTACAAGTCCCTTGTGCTTGATCTCAGCCTTCAGTGTCTTTCTCCCCCCTCCCTTTCTTCTCTTTTTAATACTTTTTTATGTATTTATATAAAATTCTAATCACATTGCTTGAATCTAATACCAAAATTATTTCATTTTTCTCCTGGTAACTTGCAATAACACGCTCTTTGTTTTTTCTTTGTATTAATAGATACAGAATTCAATGGCATTTTCTCCTCTAAGAATATGTTCACCCAAGATACTGCTACTATGCCAGTGGAAAGGTTCTCTTTCACAACAATTTTTGCTGGCTAAAAACTTGATTTAATTCCATAATCACTTTCAGTCAATGAATAGTCTTTCATAGCCTCTTTATAAAAAAGTTATTTTTATTCATGCTAGACCCATAATTCCTTCCACATTTTCAAATGCACAATGTTCTAAGTGAGGTTTAAAAAACTGAGTACAAAGCTGGATTATATTTTAGAAGAATCAGTCCAGTTAGCCATAGCACACTAATCTGGATTACAACAATACTTTATCTTAGTTACCAAAGATTTTCTTTACTTTCGAAATCCAAGCAAAAATGCCCAAACACCTAGTTAATGACAAACAGCAATGAGAAGGTATAATGATGAAGAAAAAAATTATCGCACATACAAATTTAGGACTTTTCCATTATTTGAGAGGGGTGAAAGTTCTACCAAACACCCCTCAAAATAGACTGAACTCATATGATGCATAGTGGATACCAAGGAAATTGGACTACCCCAATGGAACCTTTCTCCCCTAAATATTATTCAGATGGACTAAACTAAATAATAAAACTATGCAGGTGTTCTGATGAGCAAACATTCATTTACATTAACACAAACACTGGCTAATAGAATATTTAAGAATGGCCTGGACGTAATGCCATTTGGCAATGGTTAAAATTATTATTAAAATACACATGCTACTAGCAGGTTTGTATTAAAATTTACTTGTGTGTGATGTTACCAATAGGGCAGGCCACTTTATTTAAAGAACTATTATTTAAAAAAAACTGCTTTATGAAAAAGGGGACAAAACTTGATTTTGATAAATGTCTAAAAGCATCATTAAACTAAATTTTTAAAGTCTTGAAATACAGTTAGTGCAATGTTTTGAATACTGCCTTTAAAGATGTAACAACTTTAAAATCGTATCTTTGCAATTACTAAAACAATATAATATTCCCCTTATGGAAAAATGCCAAAAAAGAAAAATTAACTTGCATCAATTAAAAATTTTAATTAAAAAAATTTCATTTCATTAAAAAGAATTTAAGCCATTATGAAACTGCATCAACTCATCACTGCCAGCATATATATAAAACATTAAAAAACAGAAAGCATTAATGCAGAGTGTTTAATCAGACATAAATAATGCAAAATCTTTGACTTCTCATACAATATTACTTAATAAACGCAATATTGAGGAATGGACTCTTCCAGAAACTGCTGAGTACACAATCTGGCTTCCTGTACAATGTATTGTTACAATGTAACAGCTAATGCTCCAGTTTTCCTATGGGTTAATGCCACGAAATGTGCTGCTCAATCACAATGGGGAGAAAATCAACTGATCATTGTTGATACTTCATACACGCACACCTGGGTCTTGTTAAACCCTCCATACACTGAATGAACAATGACCCTGTACATATTTAATAAGAGGTTATTTGATTCATTCCAAGGTAATACACCTAGTGACATACACTGGTGCACGGCCTGAACTCCTCCCCTCTAAATTTAGATCCCACTGAGTACTTAAAGTACTAAATGACATCGAAGCACTTAATGACAACTTGCCAGTTTGGCTGCCCTACCATCTGAGAGATTGCATGTGCAGCCCACTCACTGCACGGAATAAGACCTGGTGGCCTCTAGCAGGAACAGATAACCTGGATATATATGATAATTTTGTTTTTTCCTTTTGCAAAGTCACGGTCAAATCTGCAAACTCCATTCATTTTCTACCTATGGTATAAGATCAAGGTATAGTAATATCATCAATGGAGTTATCTGATTAACAATGTCCAAGTGACATTTTGACTTCTTTAAATCTAAATTAGCATAAATAAAATCCTATACATTATTTATCAGACACTGTCACCCTTAAAAGCAAGATAGATTTCTAATAAACATGATAAAATGCATTTAGAAGCCAAGTTCATGAACAATTCAATTTTTTTTTTTTTTTTTTTTTTTTGTTAAGATGAATTCAAATATTGTCATTGTAATAAGTATTAAATAGTGCATTTAAGAACTTACATATACCTTTAATAAATCTGGAAAGAATCATATGCCTAAGAAGCTAAATCAAAATTTAAAAAAATTTTAACATGAACATGCAAAAGACATTAAACCTTAAGGTTAATTCTTGATGAAATTGTACTATTTCAGAGAGGGGTGTTTGCAAAAGCCTCCTGAAATAACAAAGACATAACAGAAACTGCCCAGTTAGTTGAAGGAGAAATGACCAATTGTTTTTAGTCTGATAACTGAAATGTTGTACAATGTGGTGCTAATTCAACAGCCTAAAGCATAACTTTGCCAATTATTTTGACAGCTTCCCAATGAATCAGTCCCAACATTATTTAGACAATCTTATCAGGCTCCAAAAACACAATTTTCAATACTTATTAAAGAACCAATTAAAAAGATGATTTTTAAGTGGTGGAAAAATATGTTTGAATAGATCAAAGAATTAAGTCAAGTAGTGAAGCAGGGGCCCTTATGTGACTTAAAATGAAAAAAGAAGCCTATTACTACCTTAGAATCCTTAACAATGGCCAAAGAGTACAGAACAGTAATTCACTACACTTCCTATATACACACCAGCCACCAGTATTACGTTTTAAGCAATTAATCTTCCAGTGTCTGACATTTTACCTGGAAGGGTCAGCTGAACTTTCATTGACACAAACATGCAAATTAATAATTCATTAATTAGCACTACATAATAAATGAGAAATATTTCATTCATATCTGCATTACATCTGCAGGAAACATTAGGAAGGTCAGATATTGGTCAAACTGCCTGCAGTGTTCATCTCACAAGTCAAACTGGCGACAAAGAATTGATTGTCATTTTAGTCAGGCAACACAGCTATGTAGGAGTACAAGATTATCACACCATGCCTTACGTGACTGGAGGACACGTTTTCTTTTGATTGCATGACTTGAAAGCCATCAAAAGTACACACACCAAATGTTTAGGTAAAAAACCATAGTTGAACTACTGGCACCATCCCCACATGCATTTTAAAACAGCACCCTGTTAGTTGGTGATGTTGGGTACTTTCCTGGTAAAACAGGGTGTTCAGTTGCACCGATAAACATGCATAATTTTTTTAGAAATCTTTTCCAGGGTTTTAGGAATTAAAACAATTCAATGAGTATTACCTTTATCAAAATCATTAGGCTTTTGTCCTTTACACAATGAACAACTGGTTGTAGTCCTAATATTTTGATTAGTTCTTAACAGGATTTTTACAACTTTGATAAGAGATTAAGACAACACATTTCAGATAAAGAAGTCAATTGGACCGGTGATCTATTTTAGTGTCTTCCTTGAAATGACTCACAACTGTCAAAAAATCATAAAGAAATTGATTTAGAGTTAATATCAAATTTCTTTTTTTAAAACATTTTATTGAGCATTTATTTATAAATAAACTAAGAAAAGCATAGGTTTATATGAAAAATGCTGGGGGTCACAATCTTTTACCAGTGAATTTAAAAACCTGTCAAATTTCCCATTTCAACACAATAGTTCCTTATATTAAGGAAAAAAAGCTCAGTCAATGCCAGGCATAATAGCACCAAATCATGGGTCAAAAGGCAAGACCATAAATCTTTATCTGTATATAGATTCATTTAAGTGATTTACCAACTTGAAAAAGAAGAGGATTAGTGTCTCCGCAGATCAACAAAGCAGAAAATTAATGATGATGATATTTTCCATCTGATCTATTGTTGGTGCTGCCTGGATTGACAGGTCCATCCATCAAACGTACAGGGGTGGAAGGTTTTTATTGGCAAAATTGGGGAGGGGGGGAATCATACCAAAATGTGTTTGCATTATAATAATAATAACAATAATGCTCTCTTGTAACATCAGTATTTAGCAAAATGTCAAAAAACTGTTTTAAATCCAAGTGCTGTCTGTTGACATAATCTGTGCATTTAATAAACAGTCTACCACTCAACTGTCACCCTTTCTCCACCATCGCACAAAAATGCATTCGCCCATGATTTATTGGATTTCCTCCACAATCAAGGGTAAAAAAAAAAAGGCAAGAGTCATCCATTTTATCTTCCAAGGGATGAAAGGTGATAATAAACTTGTGGCTCACACCAAATGACTGGAATGACATGACAATTGAGTGCAGTTCCTCCAGTTGACACCATCTGATGAGTACAGACAACTGAATCCTGCACTTAGTCACCCAATGGTGAACTAGTTGACATCTTACCAAACATGCAAATTCTTTTTGTTTACCATGGATACATAAATTGTAACCTACATAAACAAAGTGCAAAAGTCTCTGGAGTGAAATGACCATGAGGAAATGTACCAAATATGTTTTCAAAGTCCTATGCAGAATATCTTGACAAATTAAATATTTGTGGATTTTTCATGATTAAGTTAAAAGAAAATTAAAGTACCCATTTTGGCATCTATGTTGATAAACTCAATCAATCAGTTGATGACCCATCTCTTTGGTATAACATAAAATAACATCTGGTGTGACAAATGCTGCATGTGTTAGTACCGGGATAAAAAATAACATGCCTTGGATAGGATGCATGACACACTCAAACAATTTACAGTCTGTTCTTCACTTAAATTCACCTAAAACTGCTATGATCTGAATTTATACAGATTGTATCACAGATAGGACAGTAAAGTCAGTGTTGAAGATCAAGTTGTGTGGTCATGCTTGAGCTCTGGTTTCAGAGCACACAAGCTTTATTTTCCTAAGACTAATAAACACAAGCATAACACTGACAGGACTATGTCTATCAAATGCTCCACCTTTTTGGTTAATCTTGTACTTTCAGATCTATTCTTCTGTATTTCTTAGGAATTGCTATTCACTATCAGGAATTGGGCAACCCCCCGGAGGAAAAGGTTCTATTCAATTCTTATAAGACTTAATACGCAAGAATACCTGGCTGGCTACACTATCAGAAAAAAAGACAGTATCTGCGTGCTAACCCCTGATCATTTATTTCGTACAAATATTTTGATAGCAGACAATTACAGTACAGTGCTTGTAAGTAGGGACCCAGTGCAACTCAAAATCTTTTACTGACATAACAATTTTAAGATAAGCAACATACAGAAACCCAAAGAGGATTAAATACATTACAGGAACTGAACAGTAATGCACTTCCAATTAAGTGGATATTAATAATGGATTTCCATTAAATAATTATCAATCATGCAGGAGTGAATACGTCAGCTTTTTAGACTGACATTAGTTGCTCAGTACAGGTTGGTCTCATACATATAAGTGTTAAATGAAACAACAGGGAATCAAACCTGATCTGGCACACTATCAGGATGTATATCTGTTCCTTACACTGTATCATACTTATCTGACTACAGTGAACTGTCATTAAATTGGTCTACAGACACAATATTTGGTTATACAAAAAAAGAAAAAAACAGGTAGCAATGGTTAAGAGGCCTTTCGACAGCGGGCAGGATGTGGGGTAGAGTGAGGGTGTTAAGGTGTATTTTCATTTTGCTGATAATTGATATATTTTCTTTTATTTTATTAATTCTTCTTATTTTGCAAATAAATAACCCAACTTTGTCATTTTCTATATAATTTCATCAAATTGATCAATTGGTAACGTATGCCACTTTTCACGGTTGAAGACAAGATTGTGAATCAAAAACATGCTCCAGAGCCTATTTATCATTATTAAATTATTAATATAATATACACTTTAATTTATAAATTGCATGACTACCATTAATGTAGTTGTTCAATGATAAAATGATGGCTGTAAACTGGTAGCTATGTGTTAAATACTGGAACAAGAAGGGGTGCAGCATGGATTTTTCTCAAAAAAGTTCGTTACACAGTATCATGTTGAAAAATCAAAGCAAAATGAGCCACCTGAGTTTTCCTTTGAGATTGACCGAGTATGCAAGATTTAGTGAAACTCCAATGAAACCATCTTATCCAACCTACAGGTAACTCAAAGCACAACATAGTCTTAGGAACAATGCTGGTTTAATCTTTATGCACCTAACAGAACTCAGCAACTTGGGGTCAGTGAGCTGATGTGTATTTAATTACCTATTATATGAAAAGTGTTTGCACCTGAAGATCTTTGGCAAAAAACATCAATGTATCGTCTTGACTCATCAAATAATCTGGGTAAATCATACATCAAAATACTTTCTGCGAATTTTCTATGCTATCCACCTGTCCCAACAAATCAAGTCCCCATATCTGCAAAATATTGTAAGCCATTTCACTGTCACTAAAATATCTACCATCAAAATGATGGCTGAATGGGGAAACCTTGAGTTGAATACAGATCCCTCCACTCAAAACAAGTTTTGCATCCATTGTTACAAAAGACCACGAAATCTGAATTTGTCGATGTTGGGGGAAAAAAAGATAATAATAGTAATAGTAAGAACAAATCATAATAATGATGATGTCTAAGAAATATCTTCCCCTAACTTTTTCTATTTCATGTTTTTTCATTTCATTTTGTAGTTTGAAAATATAAATTATAAAAGTGCTTTGCCCTGATATCTTTTATCTTCACCATCTTGCTCCTGCTAAAATGGAAATAATTTTTTTCCTAATGTTTCAGGTACAATAAATTTATTATGCAATGCACAATATTACTAAGGTGAAAAATGGTTGATCTGTGTTTTTTATATTCTTATTAATTCAGTGAAAAATGAAATATTTGACTAAAACAAACAAACAAAAATGTGACACAAATTGGACCTGTCATTTCCACTACAACCCCTATCACAGCCATTCTGTCACAAATAAACAATTGTTCTTTCCCAAACATAACAACATAACAAGACAACAAGCAGTTACCGATTCTCTGAGACTGCCCAGTTCATCTGCTGACTTGCCAAGTAGAGTTTCTGTAGTTTCTTGGAAGCAAGTCACCCACTGGTTGTCAGAATAGTCTGCAAGATTGGCCTTAAAAGAAAAATTATCATTGGTTATTGTGCTTTAAACACTCCCACCCTCAAATCATTTAAATTGTTTTCCAAATAAAGTTTGAATTTATATACTAAAGTAATGTATTTCAAAACATGCAGCTTAAAAATTAATCATAAGTGGCAAATATCAAAATTCTATGCATATATCTTACTGTAAAAATATTCTTATCAAAGTAACGCGATAGACCTAGCATACAACAAACTAATTGTGATTTGACTATTTTTTATTTTACACCCATCAATTTGTTGATAGACAGGCCCAGAACTGACAGATTCTATAATTAAAAGGGGAGCGTCTGGTTTATTTGAGGTTATTATATGTGAGGTCTACCATAAGTACTTAATTGTTGTAATCTAACCGATAAGATCATCCTCCATTTGTAGTTCGGGTACTCCAGCTGGCACTTTTCACACCTGTACAAACCATTTGACTGGTCAACCACCTTCTTGTTACAATCCATTTTAGGGCAGGCCTACAGAAATGGTTATTTCAATCATTTACCAAGTGAAAAATAGAAATGTTACTCTTTAAGAAGATTTCGTACCATGAATTGCATAAATGTCACCTTGAATGATTAAAAGCAAATTTCTTTCAAGCTCTGAACAAGTTAAATACTCCCACTCTCCTTGCACATTATCTGGTTAATAGCTATCAATATTTAAATATTGATCCTTAAAATGGCATTCATACCTGATACATGCAGTTCTCTTTCCTCATGAATATCACTGTTCCTTTGGCTGAATAGTAGTCTGGTTTTTCTGTAGCTCCAATGTTTTCTTGCTTTACAGCAGCAAAGCTTTTCCAATTAGTTGCGCCTCCTATTAAGACATATATAGAAGATGGTAATAATCACTGATAAATTGACAAAGAATAGTGCAAAAAGAGAAATCAAGCTTTTCCATGCATACTAACAATGCTATGTGCATTACCCTCAAACTAGAGGATCAAAGAGGCGATACCGCCTGCGGGTATTGTACCACCAGCTGGAATAAGTACATTCGTATGGAAAACAAGAAGAAAGGGAAACCACCCCGTGATGTGCCTGACAAGCTCTACAAAATGCAGTAAACAAGAGTTCTCAATTTTTTGTTGAAAATTACAATTTATAACAAAATTGTGGGGAAAGCAAAAGGTCAAATCCAAATTTGTGAAGTGCAGTTCATGGCAAAAAGTAGGTCAAAGGTAAAATCCAAGGGCATATTTGAAATCTCCACATGACTTTTGGTCAGCCATCTACAGATTTTTTTCCCCATAATTCATTTGATTTAGGAGATACTTAGCATTTAATTTTGCAAATTTTGGACAAGGGTGCATTGCAAGGAGCGCCACACCTAGACTCGTGCAAGGACAACACGTGGATCGATCCAAGATTATAAGTGATGGGTGCGCAGGATCCCGTAGTCTAGGAGAAGAAGTGGTAATGGTGACATGGTGGTAGATCGCCACTGTAACATGACAGAGAATCCCCCATAACAGAGTCCACTTCCCATTCATTTGTACAGGTGAGCTTCGTCCTAGGGTGTATTCCCAGAGATTTAGATCGATCCAGAGATTAAGATTTAGATCGACCTAACTCCCTGAGGGTTCACGCTAAATTGCAGTCAGCCGAGCGCGCACCATAGTTAATTACCCCCTTACAGCTTTTAGTAGGCGGGACAGACGCTTAAGCCGGCTAAGCTGACAGTAATCTAGTGAGACTCCCCACAGGGATAGATCGATCTAAAATCTATGGGAATGGGGTACTAGATTTTGAGCCACTTAGGTCAGACTAACCAAGAGACGGGTACAGTCTAGGAGGAGAAGTGGTAACGGTGACATGGCGATGGAGCCGGCAGACGAGACGGGTCTGGACTTAAACCATGTGCACCGCTAGTTCCTACACTGGTGGTACAATCAATTTTAAAATCTTGACGATTGTCTATTTTTAAATTACCTTTTAGCATTAAAAGAAATCAACACTCCTAATGAAGAAGATATTCTCTGCAAATGAAGGAAAATGATTTCTCTTACCTGAACCTCCTTGTCCCCCCTCATTCCTGTACTGTTGGAAGTCCAGGTTGTGTCCATCTCTGTCATACCAACCTTTAAGCCTGTGGGCCTCCTCAATGTCAGGATTAACAATCAACTGACTACTGGACAGTGTGGAGAGTGAACGGCCTAAAAATTAATGTTTTAGAATACCATGATGACAATATTTTTTATTAAAATAAGAAACACATCCAACTTCTACAAGTTGAACAACACAAGTTTAAAAGAGGTGTTAAGAGAAAACCAGGTGTTAAAATAGTTGCTTGTTTACAGTTCAATATATATGCAATTATAACATTTGAATTTCTTGAAGTCTAATTCTAACTAGAGGATCAGAGAGGCGATACCGCCTCCAAATATTGTACCACCAGCTGGAGCAAACGCATTCGTATAGACCCCCACATACACAAAATAAGCCACCAGTTTTGTGCTTGACAAGCTGTAAAAATGCAATCAACAAGAATTTTTAAACTATTGCAAAAAAATATAGGGTACAATCAAATTTAAGTTCTTCGTAAGGTAGGTCAAGGGTCAATTTCAAGGTCACAGTAAATTGCCAGTATATGACTTCCTATTCAAGTTCAAGAGTAACTATGGACCTATCTCTGTAAAGTNACTTGAGGATTCTAATACTTATAAACACCAATTAATCTATGATCAACACTTCTATTGTTTCTCCTACTTACCCCCGAAGTCAGAGAGCCTTGCACCCTTTATTGCCAGTACAGGGTGATTGCTACCATCAAAACCTTCTGCCTGAATCAGAAAACATTGCAAATGAATTAATTCTATTGTAATGCAAAATTATATTAATACACTGATCTTCTAAATGTAGTATGAAATCAGGAAAAAAAAAGATTCTGCAATTTTGTTTTGATAAAGGGATGAGAATACTTCTCTAAATATACAATCAGTAAAAACTTTTTTAATCACAGATATACATAACATGAAACTATTAGATATATGAAAGTGTTGAAAAGTATGGTTCATGGGATTCCTCTGACTTTTATCACATGTTAATGACATTAAACATCTTTCTAAAGAAAGAAGTTACTGTCTTTCATAAAAAGTGCATCATTTACTTTAAATAAAGAAAACAGAGACAATTTCTGTTTAATTAATTACACAAATTGCTATGATGGGTATGGAAGTGAATGAAGGGTACAAAAATGTGTTAATACAAAATAATTTGGTAGATATGTAAAGAAAAGAATGCACTGGAGATTTGTTTGCAAGCAATAGATTTCCCTGGAGTATGCATCAATCTCGTTATCCTATGAACTGTCCTTTTGTGGATATGAAAGCATTTTATAACAAACACACCCATTTATAAAAATAAGTTCCATATTGGAAAAAAACTCAATCTAATTTAATATTGATCTTGTTTCAGAACTTACAGTTTCTCCCCAGAGGGTGAGGTTTATCATGACCTGATTTTGGTCAACCAAAGAAACCTCCCTTTTCTTCAGCTCCTTCTGTGTTGCCTTGGCAATGATTGTGGAAACATCTGCCACGGACTTGACCACACCAATCACATCTGTTAATAAATGAATAAATTATTTTACTGGCACAAATGGGAGAATAATGGGGTCTAGTCCAAATGGATTCACTCCTACAGCACTAAGAACATAAAGTGACCAAGATGTATAAATGTGCTGGATGTAATACAACCATTCAAAAAGGAGGACATTTTGCAAAAATAAATGTCTAAAGGTATAACAACTCTTCATTTTGGCAGAATAAGTGCTAAAAATTTAATTTCCTGGGAAAATGACAATTTTCCCATACTTTCTCATGGTTAATGAACTAACATTCAAGGTTAGTTGATTGTCTTTTTAGTGGTTTTTGTAATAATTTCTTAAGAGATTATTTGGGAGGGTAGTCATCGCAGGGTCCATGTGGTTCTATGGCAAGCACAGCTTCCGCATAATTGCAATAACCCCCATTTTGGTGGTAAAATTGCATTAATAATTTTATTTATGTGTTCTTTACAATGTATTTATTGTGAAATTTTGGATCTTATATGAAGAGTTGTTATCCCTTTAAGTATCAGATGAGCCTAATGAAGTCGTAACAAACAGAAAATGGTGATTTTGTTGCATTCATTATTTACAAAGAACACAAGTAGATCCAGCTTACCCACTGTGGTGTTAGGGGCCATGTTGCCCAATGCATTTATAGGTGTGAAGTTGAAAGTCACAGTTGGCAGATCTACATCTTCAGTGCACTCTTCTATCTGGGAGTCTCTGTTCAGGGTCATCTCGTAGTCATTGTCCACTGAAGAGTACTGCTTGTTGGCTGTTTTCAAGGTTGCTTTGGTGACATAGTAAACCTGTTAATGTGATTAAGAAATTGTTAATAAGATGGAAACTTACATGTCAAAGTATGACTTTGACTCTCTCTCTCTCTCTCTCTCTCTATATATATATATCTTTTTCTGAAAAATCATTACCTTTCAACATGTGCTATACAATTCTCATGAACTTTTTAATTAGCACTCGGCCTTTCCTTTAACCACATATTTCAGTCACCCCACTCTCCCCCACCACCAAAATGCTACCTTATTCACTTCCAGTATATCATAGAACTTGTCCACTTCTGCTTTGAATGCGGTAGCCCGGATCTCTCCACTCTCATCTGTGAATGTCATGCTAAAAAGTTTCCCCTCTCCACGAGAATTGCTCCATGTCCTAATGTTGGACTTGTTGGTCAGTCTGGCTCTAATTGTCCACCTAAAAGAGCAGATAACTGACTGACTTACTAATTCAGGCAAGAGTTTTGCAAAATAACTAGCATTCAACAAACAACAACAATTGCAATATACTGTGCTCATTATTCAGGTTAATTCAGATTTAAAAAAACTTTCTAGTCATAACTCTTAGCCTTGCAAACGCTTATCAAATTGCTTTTGTAAAAACACATACCTTCCAAACATGCAAAATAACCATACTCATCTCTTTTCTGTATATCTATTCTAATATCTTTTGATTAGCGAAAATTTGAAAACAATCTCTCTACTTTACTCAAAACGTCCAAGGCCTACCTGTTTTGATATGGTGTAAGAGCAGTGATTGGATAGACTTTTGGTGTGCTGCCACCTGGTGTCTGGGGAAGATTATTATTTCCATATGCCTTTGGTGTGACATTGTTTTTTCCATAGAAACTATTTGTTTGTCCAGTTGACTGTTGAGCTTGTTCTAAAAAAGAAATTACAAATTGACAGTATTGGGGACAAAAGTGGTCATAAATTTTATGTGAATAAAAATATGATATACACCGAAATGTAAACTAACACTGCAGTGCACATATACAGCAGCCACTTTATAACCAGAATTATCATTTGATCACCTCGTGTAACATCTTTTTTTTTAATTTGGGCATTTAAAGAAACTTACTGCTGCCTGACATAAGTCTCCATCAAACAAATTGTTGAATCCCAAGATGTCTGAATTATGAAAGGTCTGCTACTTTGCATAAACCAAAATATCTCAGTTCTCTAATGATATAAAATTTTACTATGATATTCTATAAAATTTTAATGTTCTCTAAATCAGCAATTAAAATAAGCAATAACAGTACGTGAGTACATGTTGTTGACATGTCATGTATGCAATTAAGCAAGAATCAAGGTAGATCTCAGCACATCAATCAGAAAAAGTTAGTTGCTCTGGCCCCCGTTTCACAAAGAATCTTCAATCTGCAGTTGTCTAGCTCGAGTTGAGTGACCTAGCCAGATCATGCTGCAGTCCACTAGGAGTGTTTCACAAAGAATCTTAAGTCACAGCTTTGTTTGCTTACAGTAGTCGATGCGCAGGGGGAAATCAGTAAGAAAAGGAGGTATAAAATCTCTAAAGTTTCACATGACTTGACATTTCACCTCTTTCAGACACGATGATGGTTTATCAACATTAAAATCAGCCAAAACATAACTTTATTGATTAGTTTAACTTTAAAACAACTTTAAAGTAACATTTAAACATTAGCTTGTCTTGGAACGCTGCTATCTGACGCCTAACAGTCAAAAGCATAAACAAACCTGTGATCGGCTGGGTGATGTTGCATTTTATTTCTTATAAATTTCTGTAACATTCAAAGATATAATAACATAATATCTTGAAGAAGGTATGTACTTTCAAAAGTTTTGCTGATAATGCTCTCATTTACCGAATTTTTTTTTTTGTGAAACAGGGGCCTGGCCTCATTACCTCTATTGTATGGATTCTGCTGGGCAGGTTTTTGCGGCTGTTGTGGCTTATGTGCTGGTGGTTATAAATTCAAAAATAAATGAAATATGAAAAACAAATAATTTTGAGACATCTAGCTCTACAAGTTTCTAAAAGTTAAAAAATACATGGTATATTAAGAACTAAGTGGTACACAAAAGAGCAGAGGAAATGGTGTATCACAACATCTAATATACATTACAGATTAAACAGCAAGAGTGCTTAATGTTATTCTACTGTAGAGCAAATGGTATGACCAGATCTCTTCAAAACTTTTTTGAACCATTCTGTTATAATTGTAGTCAAGAAATAGAAAAGACAAGGCAGCAAAGCTGTCAAATGTACAGACAAAAAGCAGAAAATAATAATGCACAAAACAGGCTACTGTCAATTCTGATGCTATAATACATTATGCTTAACTGCAAAGTCAACAACAAATTTTAATTATGCACAACATGTAATTCCAATGTTGGTAAAATAATTCCAATGTTGGTAAAATGTGTAACAAGCATAAGGCTTCAGGCCTATGAGAGTTCAAGTTCACAATTTGAAAATGCCAGAATGAGAAGAATAAAAATTTCACAAAATAATAATTACAATTACATGAATTCCAGAAAAAAAATGATAATCCAAAATTTTTTTTAATGTTATCTGTATAATGGTGGATAAAATAAGCTCAAATAAAAAGTGAAAAAAACAGCAAAATTGTAAATATGGTCGGATCAAGCTGATTTTCGAACTTGACCTGTATTTTAGTAAGATTGGTCATTCCTTTCAGTTTCAAGACACTAGTCCTGTGGGTTTTACTTGAAATGTGTTATCAGTGGTGCACATATGCTGAAAAAAGCGAAAAAAAAAAAAAAACAAAAAAAAAAACCAGCAGTAAATTAGAAGACAGGTAAAACAGATTTCCACTTACAGTGTTATCAGTGAAAGTGCACATCAATGACAGCGACGACAGACGCAGGTGACAGCTGTATAGACACATTTGTGTTTGTACATAAAAAAGTGTGCATACAGAAGTGCATCAAACATCCTAACTAGCATATAAGGGTTACCCTAAAAAAACAGAACCCATAAAAATTTTATTTAATCCTACAAAGGTACTTCTAATTTCAAGAAATTTGCTGGACTTAGACTTCAATATGTGAATGATCATTCCCCAAAGTTAAAATTATTTTGGTTGCTTTGCATAAACAGAACTTGGGGTAGTGCTGGCATTTTTTTCTCATAGCCAAATCGCTACTTTTTCATCACTTTTTTCTCCAAGTGGTTTAAATTTGACTAAAACAAGTCAAATCAAATCAACCAGTTTTTGTTTAGACAACTTAAGTCACTTTTATCATATGACTAAATTGGGGAGTGTTTGTGATTTCAGGAGAGACTGGGCAGCAATCACAGCAAAAATCGGGAAAATCCTGAAGAAGGAATGCGTTAGAGGAAATGACAATTTTGTGTCATGCATACATTGCGAGTGTGCCTCTAATGCTGTAGAGGCCACGTGGAACATATTTTTGAAAAGGACATAACTTTTATGCAAAGCAACCAAGAAAATACTTTAGGAAATGGTCATGCATATATTGAAGTCCAGCTAATTTCTTGAAATTTGATGGACCCAACCAGGATTTAATAAAAACTATTTGTGGATTTGTGTGTGCGTGCACACGCACACGTGCGTGGGGTCACCCTGTACAAACTACTTTCTACACAACTTCCTGTTACCTGGAGCTCCATTACTGGCAGCATGTTCATTTGTCTGCTGTGGGGGATTTCTGTTTGCATCTCCCCCTGCTGCAGCTGTTCCCTTAAATGGCACTGGGTTGCCCAACTTGCCAGGAACCTCACTACCTCGTTTTATAATGGACAGTTCTAACAGGATCATGACTCTCCTAAAATGAGGCAGAATAATTCATTACATACCATAATATGTTAATAGCTTGAGTGCAACATGCATCATATATCCAAAATGCAAGAAAACGAGAAAGTTCCTAGCTTTACTGCTCTACAATCATGCGTTCAAATTGTTTTCTTTACATTACAATTTCTAAAGATATATGTCTCTGTAATGTCAAACTTGTGATCAAAGTGGTTGAAGTTTGTCTTAGACTGACATAATTTTAAAAAGTTCAGGACTTTACCTGTCCGGAGGGATAGTATTACAGATGAATTTGTCCAGTCTGACAATAGAATTATCTTCCAGCTCACCATTAAGGACAAGATAATTCAACTGAGTGCCCAGCATAGCGGCTAAATAAAAGGACATGCAAGCTAATAATTTAGACTGGCATATATTATAAACAAAAAAACTTATGTCCAGTTTTCAAAAATGTATACTATGTCAATTATTCTATCTCACAAAGTTAATATGTACAGGTAAAAAAAATCCTGCACTTTCTTAAATAAAAGTACAATGTATATATATTTACAGAATTATACTTATTTAAACAAGTATATGGTTTCTTAATACTTCTATAGAATGTCAGGCTTTTTTTGAAATTGGAAGTTTCCAGCTGCAACTTACAGGATTGGCTGTTTACACCATCAGACAATAGAAGACGAAAACGCTCAGTAGCAGATCCACCACTTCCTGCAATCTTCTTGTGACCCTACAAAAATTGTGAAAATATTGTTAAAAAGGAGAAAAATTCCCATCCCTATAATAATACTTCATTATGTTGACAAGTGATCAGTATTTTTTCAGATTTTTCTTTTGTTGCAACATTAATGTAAAATAAATCTATTCAACATAATATCTATCTTAAAATTTCTTTACTAAGTTGCATGTACTGTGAACTGTATGCAATATCTTTGCCTTTCATGAAGGGCTGCAAAAAAAGAAGTGAAATTTATAAGATGAGCTATTCTACATGTCCAGAGCTCCAATTTTTAAGGTAGCTACCAACACAGCATGGACATTTGTGTATTAATTAGAACTCCTAATTTTGTGCAACATGTTCCATTGCATGGGAGTTAAAGATATCAGTAACTTTAAAAGTCCAGCTATCCACTCAGCTGCATATTGGGGACTCTGTAATCTTTTGCTTTCCTCAACTTGCTGCTGTGAAATCATAAACCTGTTCAAAACCACCACTGAATTTTGAATTTGAAAAAAAGCCAGCAATTTTTGTTTACTGAAAATTTTTTCTCGAGATCACAAGTACCACGAAACGTCCATTGACAGGGGCGGATCTAGATATATAATCTGACAGTCTTCCAAATTATCTTTATAAATCTATCCTCCATTTTTGACCGTCTTCCAACGGAAAAAATTAGATACCCGTCAATGTAAACTTGAAAATCTGACCGTCTTCCAGAAGACCCAGAAGACGGCCTAAATCCGCCCCTGATTGAACAATATTCTGCACAGTAGTTTGTATTTGGAAAGGAAACAATTTGTTCAAGTCCTTGCATTCAAATGTCAGTCAAATGTCAATGGCAATCTTCAATGGCTATATGATTTCATGGTGGCATAACTGGCAAGAAGAATCTTATCTTATTCACAGCACTGTAGACTATAAAATTGGTTGAATTTTCAGCAGTGTAAGACTTCAAAGGTGATAAAGAAGCAAAAGAGTCTACAAAACAAAGTTGATTCACTAGCATTTAACAGTTACTTTTCGTGCATTACCAAACTACAGTAATTACTCATTCTTTTCGATGGGCAGATACATTATTTAAATGCTAATTCTATATTGCATTTGTGGTACTTTTATTGCATAGAACTTCAGGGTAGCCTGCTTTTAAATTCTGTTTCTATGACTTAACTGAAATGTTCTAATTTAAAGAAATTATGACTTAAAAAATAGTATCTGTAAAATCAATGATTTCCCTCAGTAGAAAAGAGCAGAGTGCATAAAAAATGCAAAATTGAGTGGTTATGCATGAATTGCAACTGCAAACACATTTAAGACGTGTTCAAAATGCAAAACCTTATTCTCTGACTGTACTTTATATCTACTACTACTACTAACAAAAATCTTACCAAAACCTGTAGAACTGGTTGTTCAACCGTCTTTCCTGTGACAATGTCCTACAAAACGAAACAAAAACTAATCAAAAACGAAATAATCCATTCCTAAATTTTAAGCTTCTTCGTTACAAAATATATATTTTTCATATTACGTTTGAATACCACATCACAAAAAGTCGTTTTTACTTTCAGTCAGTGTGTAAAAATAATAATGAATTTGACATTTAATGTTTATGGATTAGAAGGCATAAAACCTGAAATACAAAATATAAAAATCGCATTTAAGATTAAGAAGAACATCTCTAGCCCCTAAAATAATAGCTAAGTTAGTGTCAAAATGCTTCGATTGTTTTTTCTTGTTTAGACTTGCTACTTTCACTGTGTTGTAGACTTTAGAACTTCGTCGTTCGAGTCGCGGCTAAACTTCAATCTTTTTAAAAGTATCTCTGATAACAAGAGAAAAAAACCTGTTAAAAGCAATAACACCTACCCTTATAGCCCCGGCTGTAAGCATACTGACACTCATTTTGATTTGTGCCTTAAATAATCGTCAAAATGGTAATTGACAAAATATCCTTAATCAGCAATGTTTTCAGTCGCGCCAAATTTCGAGGTAAACAGATGCGCATGCTAAGAAGGTCAGCTGCGTAATTTCTCGCGGGATTATTGAAAATGATTGGTTCCTCAAATAGAACTTAGGTACGTCTTTTATCTTTAACAATAGAGCATTTGAACATAATAAAGCGCGTATATTATATTCAAGCTATTTAAAATATAGTATTCATGCCTCTATTTAATTCTATTTTGTTTAATGAAATTCATTGTGATATAAGCAATGTATAACATATCACGGAACCAGACTGATCTTTCACAGGCTCCATATTGAAAACAAATGAGTGAGGAGTGAGATGCCGATGGCAAACATGTCGAAGGGTGCGACTAGGGCAGGGGCTTCTAAGCTCTGCCCAGTTCGCATCACTACGATGGATGCCGAGCTAGAATTTAAAATAGAGGTAATTATTTCTTTTGAATGTGCTTTACATGATCAAGTCAGTAACGTCATGGCACCCATTTACACACACAGTGTAAACCTTGGACACTTCGTATAAAAATTCCCGTTGTTTTCCCAATGATTAATTTATTTGATGAAATTGACCGTACACCGCATGTACGAACCTTTTGTAAAACACGGAGACAATATAAGCTTTAACGTTTCATACATGGATCGTTGTGGAAACGAAAATTGATTGGCATGAAAATTGGGTGGTTGACCAGTCACATTCGAAAAAGACAGCTCAGTTTTCGGGTCAAACCGTCACTTACTCTTAACTAGGTTGCTTCCGACTGCGTCATGTCTTGTATTTCCCCTTATGATGTTAAATTGTTAAATTCAAATGTTTTATCTTTACCATAACCTTGGGATGCTTTTAACATGGAATAATTTAGGTCTTTGTTAGACATAGCAATTTGATTTTATGGTTTATACAATTGAATTAATTTGTAGTGCAATTCTATTAACACAAATATGTAAATTTACAATTTAATGCACATCACCTATTGCTCCTGATTGTTGTCTTCCTTGTTTTCTGTACTTAAGTCTAAAGTAATTATTTGTGTTATCCACTGCAGTAGGATATAGATATTGATGATTTGGTAAAGCCATTTTGCCCGCCCCATTTTGCCAAGTGATACATTTACCCTGAGTCAACAGATTTTCATGAAACTTGCCTCATTTATCAACAAAAAAACATGATCTTTTTGTTGTGAATGATAAATGTAGACGAGAAATAATGAGAAATAAAGATAAATAGTAATGAAAAGTGACATGATTGGCAATGGACTGCTGTTGTGCAATAGGCAATTCTGTTGATCATTAAGGTTCTTTTATGAACTCTAATATGATTTCTTATCATAAAGCAAAGAGAGACATGCTGATATAGGGACAGTCTTCATATATTCTTTGCGTGTTTTATTTATTTTACATGTATTCATTATTACAACTATCCACATAAACTGCTGCTTCAAAACTTACCTCTCCTTTTTATGCAATCTTTTACTAAAACAACTGATTTACATTTTGATTACTATGAAGTTAATTAACCATTGTCCTTCGTCTTACTCTTTATGGACAGACATGCATATTCAGCTTCAATTTGATGTTTTTATAGTAAGGTAAACATGTGAGGTGGTAATTTTTCTCTATTTTTCAGCCAAAGAGTACTGGCCAAGAACTATTTGATCTTGTGTGTAGAACAATCGGACTACGGGAGACATGGTACTTTGGACTCCAGTATGTTGACCCAAAAGGCTATGTAGCATGGCTTAAACATGAGAAAAAGGTATAATCACCATTTTCTAGTGCAAGTATTTTGAATACTTGGGGCGCATATGTTATGTCTTGTTAAATGTTTTTTGTTGACATAACCTACTTCAGTAAGTATATGTGTACTACATGTCTTTACTAACATAACAAAGATTCTTGTTATGTATAGATGAAATCCAGCTGTAATTTCTCTAAGCTTTTGGATATAGGTACATTTGTACAGAAAGTATGTTCTAATGATCTTTTTGTGCATGTTTTTCTACTTCTGTCAATATTCAGGTAGTTGAGCAAGATGTACCAAAGGAATGTCCTCTGTCCTTTACTTTCCTGGCCAAGTTTTACCCGGAAGATGTTTCAGAGGAGCTTATACAGGAAATCACTCAACATTTATTCTTCCTGCAAGTCAAGCAATCTATCTTGAATATGGATATTTATTGTCCTGCAGAAGCATCAGTTCTGCTGGCTTCATATGCTGTACAAGCAAAGGTAAAACATGTATAGAATATTTCGAATAAAGGCTTAACTATAGCGGTTTTTTAGAAAACAGCTCCCAACAAAGTTTTAATTACAGTGATATGTTCAGAAACTATTTTGATCTCTCAGACATAAAAAACATGATAAATGATAAACATAGTTTTTGTGTAAATAAAAATATTTAACATTGATCACCTCTCAGCAGTGAGGAAAAAAAAAGACCATTCACCAGTGACATTGCTGCCCTCTTTGAGATTATATTATTGATTATCTGGAGAAAATATACCAAAAAAATCACTCCTGGTCCTTCTTATTATTATTATTCTAGTATGGGGACTATGATGAAGCAACTTACCAGCCTGGCTTCTTGTCTAGTGAAGATCTGCTACCACAGAGAGTGATAGACCAGTATCAGATGACACCAGAGATGTGGGAGGAGAGGATTAAAGTTTGGTACTCAGACCACAGGGGGATGACAAGGTATGTGGATATTTTTATCCTAAGAATGTTCTTAACATTTCAAATCTTTTATTCTCTTTTATTGTTATGAAAGTAAAACAGTGTTTGTTTTCGTAGTGTTTGGCTGTTTTGTGCTTGGCATTAATGTTTAGCAGGCATTCTGTCATGCAGTCACAAAGGTCTATAGATCTACTTATTTATTATTATTATTATTATTATTATTATTATTATTACTGTAGAAATATGCTAGGAAACAAGAAACTTTTTTAAAAATTTGTTCATTTTCAATGATTGTAGGGATGAGGCTGAGATGGAATATCTGAAAATAGCACAGGATCTAGAAATGTATGGTGTGAATTATTTCCCCATTCAGGTATTGTGCATTGTTAATTCTTTTAGTGCATTTTAATAATATGTTATGTTGATATTTTTTATTTGTGTATTGTGGAGTGTTATTTGTCTTGATGTTCAAGTGAGACACCCAGTTGAATGCATATTAATATGAGATTCTTGTCATACGCATTGGGTGAAAGTTTAAGGATTATGTGTGATTTCATAAATTTGTCTTCATTTGGTCATTTTTTTTCATATGGTCTAAATGCTTTTAGAAATTGCAAGCTACATTTTCAGAATTTTGAGTTTTTACAACTTTTACTCATGGTCATAGGTAGTTAAAGGTAAAAATTTATAGGACACAGAGTGACTAATGAAAATGAATGAAATCGAGTTAGATTGAACTATGACAAAGATGGTAGTTACAGTCATAATTTTTATTTAGGGAATAAAATTGTTCACATTATTCTCATCCACATCCTGTAACATCTGCTCTGACAAACCAATTTGATTAACTAAACATTCAAGTCATCATTTTTGGGTATCATCAACAAAATTTTGTATTTGTAAATGAATCAACTTTGTAGTTTTTAAATAATTACCATTTATGTCCATTGGACTTTTATATATATATAAAACTTATTTAACTATGTTGACATTATCTTCTTCAGAACAAGAGAGATTCTGACCTGTGGCTTGGAGTGGACAGTCTTGGTCTTAATATCTATGAGAGTGAAAACAGACTAAATCCAAAGGTCACCTTTCCCTGGAGTGAGATAAAAAATATAGCATTTAAAGATAAAAAGGTTGGTTGCCTCGTATTATTACTAATTTGCGTTGTTTTTTATTTATTCATTTATATGAAGTGTTGCTGAATTAAAGAGGACTACTGTGTTTTGTTATGCATACTCTTCAAAAAGAGTGACTGTAAGTGTGCTTATTAGAAGTTGGTTCTCATCCTAGCAATAATGTAAAAAAATATTGACTGATCAAACAAATGATACTTAAAATACTATTCAAAACAAATGAATACTTGAAATACAAAGCAGTACATTAAAGAGGTGACAGTGTAATAGAGACCAATTCAAGAAAAAAATACAAGAAGTAAAGCATAATTTGCAGAGATCTCTTAATTTGCATCAGGGAATTTCACATATGATACCAGATTTCATTGTTTTTCAGTTTACAATAAAGCCAGTGGACAAAAAAGCACCAGATTTTGTCTTCTTTTCTCCCAAACTTAGAATGAACAAACTGGTAAGTGAATTGAGAGCTGGAAAACAGACTTTACGAAAGGCGTCGGACCGTCGGACATGCCTGGCAAATTTCGTCTCGGTCCGATAAAAAATCCTATATCGTCGGACCGTATGTCCGGCGAGTTTTCAAACTGACTGGGAATGTGTAAATATAAGGAATACATTGTTGTTTCTTTTCTGGACGATATATTTTACTACATTCGAAAAGAGAGACGGGGTGAAAATCTCGGGGAGTTCCCAGCTAATTATACATAATTTATTAACCTCAGTTTCACTCACAAATACTATTTTGTGACTGGCTGAGGTTGGGGGATTCCTGGATGATGTAATGTACAGTCTCGTTTTCGTTTTCGTAATACCCCTACACGACAAAATGGCTGCAACACCTGCTCGTGCTATTTGCGTTTTTACAGACTTGATCCTCTGTTTCTTCATTATCAGTCATACACAGTACTCATGGATAAGCCTTTTGTTTAGAAAATGACGTTGTTGAACTTTAAACACTTCGTTGATGCAAAGCGTGGCAAAAAATAAAAACGAAGTGAGGAAGAGAAGCGGAAGTTTACTAAAATTGGAAAGAAGGTAGGCCCTGGCGGACTTGTGATCTGTAGGAGAGGAAAAAAGCTTCAATTGGATGAAAGAGACTGCCTTATTGTGCTGTTTCAATATGCATATGTTTTTGCCAAAAACAAGGTGTGAAATCGTTATCTGATTAACAATAACAGACGTTTTTATGGACATACATTTGATATTACTAGCTACACATTCTTCATACTTGTATTGTTTTTAGTCCTTGTGTCATTCCACAGCGTCTTTTTCATTAAATAAAAAAACAACTTGTTATGCAAGTAATTTTTTGTCTANTGAACTGGTGAGGGATAAAGATGAGCTGGAGAGGAAGGTGCTGCATTTACAGGAGGAAGTGAGAATCGCCAAGGAAGCCTTGGTTAGTACAGCCACAATATGTTAGACATCTTTTCAGTCATCTGTTTTTGTCATTGTTTATTATTCAGTTTATCCTTCAGAAATAAGATGCTTTTATATTATTTATTCAATAGAAGTGTTGATATTTAGAAAAGATTTAGTACCAAAACTGTTTAAGTACTATTATTTTCAGATATTAAGGAGAATTGTTTATGTATTTAATTATATACATGTCTGGTTTGTGTAATTTGGACCAATGAAGTAAAGTGCAGAATGTGGATTTCTTGTTTGTAGATGAGGTCAGAGGAAACTGCTGAACTACTAGCAGAGAAAGCCAGAATTGCAGAAGAAGAAGCTATGTTACTCACACAAAAAGCTGCCGAGGCAGAAGCAGAGATACAAAGAATCAAAATAAGTGCAATAAAGGTGGGTGGGGTAATACTATTTTTGCATGTAATAGAAATGTAGGACTGAAGCTCCATGAATGTGTTCATATTTAATAAATCACTTTACTCACAGGCAATCTATGTAGTTAACTATCCCCACATTATTACTGTATTGTTACAGACTGAAGAAGAGAAAATGCTGATGGAGAGGCGAGCAAGAGAAGCTGAAATTATTGCTGCAAGAATAGTAGAGGATTCAGAAAGAAGGTAAAGTTTTCTTGATTGAAACCGAGAATTATATTAAACTATCTTATATTTTATTAGAAAAGTATATTTGAAAGCTGAATTTTCAAATAACTCAAGCATTGGTTTATACTTCAGCTGACCAGATGTATGACAACTTATTGCTATCAAAAAAAATGTTCATAGTTGGGCTATTATGGTTAGATAATTGTTTGAAATTTATATTTTGTCAACTGTATGATTCCTTTTTACTTACAGGGTGAAAGAAGCCGAACAAATGAAAGAAGAGCTCATAAGAGCCAAGTTTGCTGAGAAACTGGCAAAAGATAAATTGTGTGAAATGACAAAGAGTCCTTACTCTGTAAGATATTAGAATTATTACTGGTATTATCTGTCTGATTATGGTCAGTGAAAGAACTCGTAGCTCTTGAAGGGTGTCAAATGCTTCATATGTTTAATATTTAAATCTCAAACGCTATTTCTACTACCGTACTAACTTATACAGTTACTATAGGACCAGGTATTCCCGTCTTCTAGTTATATTAATCTAAATATATGTTTAATGTTTATCTTTAAAAAAAAATGATAAACTATATATTGTGTATAGCCTAAACATGGATGATACATAAAGGTCTAACAAAGTGTATTCTTTCTTAGGCCTTGTACCACTATGATCCTGTGGCCCCTGAGTTAAGTGACCTCAGTGTGGACACCTTGGACATCAGTAGGAATGATCGAGTGTCATTAACAGATGGAGATGAGTGCGATGTTGATCTTATATCATCCCAGGACATGAACCAGCTGTCTTTGGAACTAGAGAAGGAGAGGTAGTAATATACACAGAGAATAGAAAAAAAGAGAAAAATTGTGTTTTACTAAAATTTGCTGTAAAATTCAAGTGATTTTGAAGTTTACAAAGTTTGTACAAGTGAAACTTGGTTGTTTCAATTTATTGCAGAAAGACAAGTAAATTATATTGATGCAGATGTCTGAATTATTTCTGTATTTAAATTATAGAGTTGAATACATGGAAAAAAGCAAGCACTTGCAAGAGCAGTTAAAAGATCTCAAAACTGAAATTGAAGTGCTGAAGGTTGAAGAAAAACAGACGTTGATGGACAGAATTCATGATGAAAATGCTGAAATGGGGGAAACAAAGTATTCTACGATGAACAAGGTATATAGAGTACATTTTTGTGATACAAGTGATAGTACTTCTAAATTAACATGGCTTTATTGAATGGGTTTTGATACTAGAATTCTTTGACAAGATAGAAAGGTTATTATTTGAGTCTTCAGATATTTTGCTTTGTTGATTTTGTTGAAACTGTAACTCTGCCTTTCAACAAATCTTTTATTTGTCTTTTTCTTTTTTGTTCCAGATTCGTTCAGGAACCACCAAAGCCAGAGTTGCATATTTTGAAGAATTATAGGACTCGGCGTATTCTTGCTGCAATGCCTGAAAATACTCTGTCCAGCAGAAACTACTGAATGGATTATCATAAAGATCCCATGTATTCCCCCATGATCTTTGTGAGGTTCTTCCATTTGTTGTGAAAACATGCTCTAATTTCTGATTATAGTGTTCTCAAGTTCTTAAAACTAGCTTCTCACTCAGTCAGTGAACAATACTAATAATACATTGATGGCATTTTTTTTTTTTTACAGAAGTGGCCCCTCACTGAAATGGTTTTTAAAAATGCCATCATATCTTCCAATGTGCCTATGCAACAAACAGTATTTTAAAACTAATTGGTTATATTATGTCACCTTATGCAAATAAGACTTGACGTCAATGATTTATCTTAAGGATTAAGGATAGAAGGATGTGCCAAACCTCTTCTGCAATATTGTAATACTTTGGATTTAATTTGCCAAAAAAGGTTTTAGATATATAATATTTGTTCATCTGTAGAAGTCTTGTGTATGTTGGCAAGAGCAGGGGGAGGCAAGGCAACTTAGGGTGTGAATGAGTTGATGACCTCTGATCTGCACATTCATTACATTTAACTGCATAGTTTCTGTGTGTTTTGTTCATGTGTTCGTGTGAGCAGATTTGTTGTCCTGCCCTGATCAAACTTCTTCAGGGTAACCTGGATATTCTTTTAATTATAAGCATTGAACCATATCAAACTGGATATAGGGTTTCTTGCCAATCCTGTAAAATATCATTTTCCATTCAAGCACTATAAAGAAAATGGGCGTTTATTAGTATTATGAGGAAGAGGGGGCAGTTGAGGAATATTTTTCCTTACAGTGTTGTATTTTGTGAAAACCAGCTAATCCTGATAAAAGTAATGAAAACAATTAAATATTTGTCACTTATGGCAGTTTTCAGTAGATCTGAAGAATATAGCAAGCAAAACATTGGAACAAGTTCAAGATCAGAATGACATTCTGCCAATATGCTACCATTTTGCACATAGGTCATGTAATTGCATTGAAATAGCCATAGATATTATTCGATTTGAAAAAGAGCAGTATGTATGTTTTGTTAAACAACAAGACAAAACTAATGAATATTTTTATATGGAGCAGTGCAAATCTCATTCATTTATTTTAAAAAGTTGTCTGTGGATAAAGGGTGACATCTGTCACATTTCCACTTGTATTCCGCAGTAAAGGTGCTATTTTAGTAAGCAATGTATGTCATTATTTCAATCTTAAATCACTTGACTTGTACAGTGTTAATTTTAATATTTGATTTCAGTTTTTTTTATTTTTCATCATTGCAAGTGCTTGTGTTCTTCAAATGTTCACAGTTTCATTATTCACACAGATGAAAATAAGCTTCAGGCTTCTTGTGCCCAAGCATGGTAGTGAAGTAAAAACCTATACCCCTGCAGTGTGTATGGCTCACCTTAGAGAATTCCATTTCATGACATGTGCAATGTGTATTATTACACATAAGGACAGAACTGTTGGACTTGAAAACAAGATGGGTTTTCTAGTTTATCAAGTAATATCACAAATTTGTAATTTTAAACAATGCATATACAAAGAAAAATTGGACAATGATTAAAAGAGAAGTTGTTTCAGTTCAATATATTTTAGTAAATTTTGTCATAAAACCTAATCTTGTATTTTACTTAATAAAAGCTAATCATTATTTATGGTTGATGTGGAGTTTGCATGCCTTAAACATGTATCAATCTTTTTACTTTAAAAAAAAAAAGCAGCAACTTTCAGTAATGCTGAGTTCAAGTAGCATAAAAAATGCTGCCAAGCTCACGTGCCCCTCATTTTAGAGCAAGTCGGACAGCTCACCAAATTGGGGCATAAATAAGATCAGCAGCCATTTTGTTGCAACATGTTGTGACTCCATACACATTATTTCTATGTACTATTTATAAAAAGACAAAATTGACGATGTATTTCCAGGTTTGGGAATTCAACCCCCTTTAATCTTTGATTCTCCTTTCCAGACATTTGCCAAAACTCTGTAACAATCTCGGTAAATTGAAAAGTTCTCGTTATTCCATGCTTTACTGTGGGTTTTTCAAATCTTTCTATCACTGAACACTAACTTCTTGGTTGACAAGTTGTCGTGTCCGACATAAAGATCAAAAAGATATCTTGTGAGGTCATGTGATGTAATGCGTTGTGGTCCAATAGTTATTGAGTAATGTGGCAGCCTCTTTGTATAACGCCAAGGTAAAGAAATCAATTATACAATTACAAGTAATTAAAGTTTGAGTGCATAGACCATAGATAAGAAATAAGTATATAAGTGATCAGAATTGATATTATGGGGGAGGAAGAGAAGAGAAGGAGAGATGGCGCAGACTAATTTTCAACAAGCTAGGAGTTAGAGACTTCACTTGAAATGTTGATACCGAGCCTCGACATACAAATCGTTTAATTGGTCATTATGTGGACTTGGGTTTGCTTTCCGCGACCTTACGTTCATCTGACTAAAACTGCAGAGTCTGTAGATTGCGTTATCTGCTAAGAAAGTTGAAAGCCCACACTTGAATTAAGCAAACAAAATTATTTAAGTTTAGGACATTCATTCTATACATATGAAAAGGTTCATTACAAGGTGGTGAGGTTTGTCAGGAGGTGATAAACTAGATTATGTTTGTGACATTAATTCATTTATTTCTTAAAAATGATCAAAAAGTATTATTTGTCGTCAGACATGTATAACAAGGATTGGTTTATGTACTTATCAAAATGTGGTTGAAATTTTACACTTCATTCATTAAAGTGTCTGTTATTTGCACACTGTAATATCTAAGACAATGGTTACATGATGAAATGTTATAACTTAAATCCTCCCCAAAGGTAATGGTACAAATTTACTGAAACGCTAGCTTCTTCTGCTCATAATACTCATATCATGGAAATAACTTAATTAGGCTAAGTCTTATCTTTTCCAACACAACCACAGCCTTCAAAGATGAAAAAAGCTAGAACACCAAATTCTGTGACCTTCATATAGACAATGTGATATTGATTTTTAAAGAAATATTTAACAGTGAAAGACCAACATATCCTTTCCATTTTATCGTATAACACATAAAGACATAATGAGTTACACTCATGGATCACATATTCACTTTAAACAGCACCATCTACTGATAATCCAAATATAAATTCCACAGGAACAGCCTTCTTTTTTTATAACTTGTAAAATAAACTATATAATCTTGGTGCTAAGCATAACTGTCTACTGGCATTGCTGGAAAAAGTCTGATCATTCCGGTCTTAGAGTGCATTCACATAGATTTTTAGATCGATCTATCCCCGTGGGGAGTCTCACTAGATTGTTGTCAGCCTGACCGGCTTAAATGTCTGTCCCACCTACTAAAAGACGTAAGGGGGTAATTAACTGTTGTGCGCGCTCGGCTCTTGGAACCTGACAGCAATTTAGCATGAACCCCCAAGGAGTTAGGTCGATCCGGATAGATCGATCTAAATCTATGGGAACCCAGTCTTAGCACATTAAAATTAGAGTTCAATCTTTCGCAAGAAATTTAAATCTACAAACCATCATAAGACAGAGGTACCATCACAAAGAAGTTAGTTGCATCCTTGTGCAAAGATGAAAAAGGAGAATACTAGCTAGGTTAACGAGCAGAGTCTTTGGGGGCTCTGTACACTGTCTGTGCATCAACAGAGACGTAACGCCTCGTACCTGGAGAGTGTATGAAGACCCCAGTCAGTTTCTTCCCATACACACAACCTGTATCTAGTCCAACTGCAAATGGATGTTCCTGTAGTCCACGCTTCGCATCATGGCCATAATAAATACAGTTAGGTCCTTTCCACAAAGATCCCCATGCCACCCCATCTTTTTCATATTTTGATATTTCAAACTGGTTATTATTAAGACTTATAATATTCCTCATAGTTGTCATGTGTATGGGCTGTTGCTTTGCCAAGGGTATCCCAGGAACAATCCCAGCATGGACGACCAAGGATTTCAAACTGGGAATTGAGATTGTATATGGAAGTTCTGATAAATAATCAATATCATTCTCAGTTAAATCTGTGACCCATTTGTACTTGTTAGTCAAAGTATAAGAAGGATCCTTATTTCTGCTGTATTCCAGAATCACTTTCTCATCATGATTTCCCCTCACTGCATATAACTGATATTTTTCAGTATTTTCTCTTATGAACTGCAACACATCTGTACTTTTGGGTCCCTTATTGACCAAATCACCTGCAAAAATCACAACAGCATCATCCTTTAAGACATCTGCCTTCATAAGTAGAGCTTGTAACTCGTCATAGCAACCATGAATGTCTCCAACCACGAATACTCTTCGATTTTGAACAATGTTGTTGTCTAGCACCTGATGGAGTACCTTTGGAAGTGGTGTATCAAACTCGGTGGTGTGAGTAATGGGATTCCAAAACAGTGACGTCATCTTGGACAACAAGGCACCCATGATCACCAGCACACAGAGAGGTAAAATTACCTGGAGATAATTATATGAGTTCATGAGATATCCATTGAAAATAAAAAAAAATCTTGAAAAGAATATAAAATTTACACAATTTTACTTTTCTTTTCAATTGGTGGAAAATGTGAATAGGGTACTCTGTGGGAAAGGTTTGAAAACATAACAATTCTTTTCAATGGAATGATTTCAGCTCTGTTCTTTGTTCATACTGGTAACTTCCTAAAAAAGATTTCTTCTGAGCAAGGATTTTACTGACCATATAGTGTACACACTATTTAGCAATCAAACCACAGCTAGCGAGTAGAACAAAAGACTTGGTCGTGCTGTATTCGACATACAAGCACGTCATGTACGCGTGCATTCCACGGACTGTTGCACTCACTAGTGTAGAGCCAATCAGAGGCCGTGGTTTTAGCCAGATACTGTACAACACTCGTTGCCGAGCTATACGTTAAAATTACTCGTGTATTGTCGAGCCCCATACTTCACGTATAGCTCAGCGACTCATATTGTATCTATCACTTACTCAATAGTCTGTCCAAATTATGCCTTAAACATACATTAGCAATATGCCTATATACACAATATGATACATCAACCATAAATTAAAACACACATGAAAAAATCAATAAAACAATACCCAAAAACACATGCCATATTTCATAAAAATGGGGCTGTTGCTTTTTTGAATGATATATATACTAGTACAATATTGTGTACATTTAGTATTCTTACTAATGGAAATCATCCGAGATGGTCTAAACAAGGCTGTCAACATTGCTTGATGTCATACATGGAAGAGACTATAGAGATAGATGTGCAAGAATCAGTATGAAGTACATGTAGGGCTTTTTTTTTAGCCATAAAGGAACTCTAAGCCAGGAATGTTGTGTTAGAAAGTAATACAACTTAGATCTACATGTAACACGCAAAACATTTTGATCATGTACTGTTGTGCAAAATAATATATTTTTAACGAACTTGAAGAAAACAAGCAGAAAAATATCCGTGGATAAAGTCTGTCAGCTTTTATCCATTGCCACACTACATGTCTCATTATTTTTGACCCCAGGTTTTCTCTCCTCCAAATCCTGAAAAATCTCACTTGATTTTACACTAATTGGATAGACTTATGGCTATCTCAGATGACTTCCATTTCATTTACTTATTTCAAAGCTGTTAACATAAAAACATAAGAACATTACAGCTGTATAGTTATCAATTTTCTAAAATGTGTAATATCCAGTTACTAGTATGGCTATCCTAGATGTGAGGAACATGTAAAACATAATACCAGTTAAGTTCAAATATGATTTTGCTAATGTGTACTAGTATCAAATAACCATTGTCCAATACTACTTTCACCTTAAAATACTTCGCCACACGGTCCACCAGCCAGAGATGCAATATTCTAAAATGGAAAACAGATTTTTTTTTCTGATGCTGTCTTGTCTATTAAATCCAGTTTGCTGTGAGTCTATTATCACACTGCCCAAATTCTTTTATTCAAAGCACAGTGTCAGCTCTGTCTTGGATGTGAGGTCACTGAGGCAGAGTATGTACAGATAAAACCAACACATCAATTACTGTTACTCAAGAGGCAAGCCATGTAGGAATACCAGGCAATGGCATAGGGGCATTAAAAGACATAATATGCTGTTGAGTCAGGCCTATAAATATAGAAATGCAATTTGCTACTTCACCAAACAATTCTATTATACATATCATTCAATACTGACTGCTCTTTTTTTCACAAATTTGCAAAACTTGCAAAATGTTATCGTTCAGTTAAATCTTGCTTCTTTATTTATTTCAAAGATGATTATACAACTTTAAGGTTGAGTGATGGAGCGTCACAGTATTAAGAAGAGGTCAGCTATTGAATGCGCGTACCAGTCACATATTCTATGTGCACATGCACTATGGTTTATTGCATGAACTCTGCATTTTCAAGGGTTGAGGTTAAAGATGGACATATTTGATAAAGTTGCAAAAGCATTACCATTCATAAATTGAAAATATATCATAAACAAAACAATTCACTTTTTCACCATTGATTATAATAATAAAGATATTCCAAGTACTTTCAGAATTTTTAAATACCTTGTATTAGAAAACTAAAATAACATTGCACTTGTTTTTAACTACTTGAACAACCTCCATGTACCTTTAAGAACAACTTGGGCTGAAAAAAATTTAAAGTGAAAACACTGCTCCTTGAATGAAAATTGCTAGTTATGCGCTGGTCTTAACATCACATACGGGTTGTCAAATACATCGTCTACAGAATAAATCTCAATTGAGTTTGATCCAATTTGAGCAACCTTGCTACAGCTAGCTTGCAGTCAACATTTTGGCACATCTTCCACTCCAAATACCAAAGTTTAAAGTTAAAACTTTGCAAGATTGCATTTAGCAAATCAGAGCTATTTGGCACAACAGAGTTTGCTTTGGAGTAATATTTTAACAATCTTAAAACAGGTTGTGGGTATGCAAAACCAACTAGGAAAGAATTCCCTGTCTGAAACTGTGAGGCTGGGTCTACAATATGGAACACTCTATGTAAGATCAACATAGAACACTCTGCTCAGAAACAATATATATATACAAATGCATAATTCCATTAGATGTGAATTAGGGCGCAATCAGACCTCACATACTTAAAATAAGTAGGAGAAGAGTTAACACATACAGTACTACTCAGTACTAACTGATAAAAATCCTTATAGCATTCATTTAGTACTGAACAATAAAAACATCAATATATAATAAAAATGATAACTAAATGGTGTAGCCAGTGCATATCTCCATCTATGACAATGCCTAGGTCTTATATCTAAATTGTTTCAAATTATCTTCATAAAAACAGCATAAAAAGTATTGGTGAAAAAATGCTTCAACATCATGCAAAAAAGGATCATTTCACCCCCCTCCTACCCCCCAGAGGCACCCCCCCCCCCCAAGCACATAAATTATGACTGGCCCATCCACATCCTTGATAATAAGTCTATCAATCCCAGACAATTTTTAACTTTGTAACTCTAATGACCTAGGAGGAGATACCTGAAGTTACAATTTAGAATATTAAAATCATCCACCCCCAAGGACAGCCCTACCCAAAAGCACACAAAAAATTCATAAGTGCCCATGCGCATCCCTGATGATAGGTTAATCATTACCCTAAGTTTCAACTTCCTTACTCTTATGGTCTTGGAGGAGATAGCAGAAATTACTAGTACAATGTGTAAAATAATAAGGAGTACGTACGGATAAAATTTAGTCCCAAAATATTACACGTCCCTATACTCCCGTTACCGATAGATACATAAAAGAAAAACTGAAAAAACGTCTTTTTAGATTTAAATACCGATAGATCCCATTTTTTACTGCTGTCCTATATATTTGCGTTCCTATAGATACGATGTCCTCATAAACCCACGTCCTTTAAATCCACATACCTATAGATCCACGTATTTTGAGATCCAAATACCGATAGATCCATTACAGGTATGCTTTTGCTCAAAATGGTTGGTATACTACTCAGTACATAAAATGCACTTCTTTAAAATGACAGTACACATATTAATCCTTTCAGCAATAAATTATTCTACTAGATCGTTTTCACACAATACTCAGTGAAAGAACATAAAAAGAACAAAAATGTGTTCTATATTTCACAACGCTTACTGTTCTAGCGTCAGAACACTTTTTAATGCGTTCTCAAAATGTAACATTCGAACACGTAAAAAGTGTTCTGAATTTACATGTAAATGCACGTGTTCTAAACAAAACAAAACAATAAAAGAACATAAAAATGTGTTCTATATTTCACAACACTCAGTGTTCTGGTGCCAGAACACTATTTAAAGCGTTCTCAAAATGTAATATTTGCACACTTAAAATGTGTTCTGTTTCATGTTTACGACGCGTTCCCGAACTTTAGAGTGTGATAGACGTGTAGACGCGAACGTACATGTATGTCTTGTTTGAACACCTAATAAATATATAAATACATAAATAAATGAATAAATAATAAATATCAGGTTGTAATTAAGTCAGATCACTAAGTGGATCAGTATTCGCAGCCAGACTACTCAGTATCACTCGAAAGCCTCATACCTGTATCACAAGTTGTTATCGGTCTTTTAGCCGATTACAATGTCAGATAGATGGATCTAGCGGTACCTGGATCTAAAGATACATGGGTTTATAGGAATCTGTTGGTGGATCTATCGGAACGTAAATTTAACGAGACGTAAATCTATTGAGACATGTATGTATAGAGACGTATCTATCGGGACGAATATTTTATTGGGACGTTTATCTATATGGCGGACCCCATAATAAGAATCATCCAAGGGCACATGTATGATGTACACCTGTGATGATAGGCATGAACTTTCTCACTTTCATGGTCTAGAAGGAGAAAGAAGAAATTACAATACAAAAAGGATTTAGAATAATCAACCATGCCCTAGGAACAGCCTAACCCCCTATTGCACTAAAATTCCAAGGAGTCTATACAGATCTCATATGATAGGTCTCTCAATCACCTTTTAGTTTTAACTTCTTGGATCTTATTATCTAGGAGGAGTTAGCAGAAATATAAATACATAAAGGATTTAGAATAATCAACCACACCCCAGGAACAGCCCAACCCCCAGTTGTACTAAAATTCGGAAATGCCCATGAATATCCTTAATGATAGGTCTCTCAATACCCAAAGTGTGAAATTCTTCACTCTATATAATGGTCTAGGCTAAAATACCAAAAATTACAATGTGAAAAAAAATAGAATCAACCACCCCAGGGACAGCCCAAGCCCCAGGTGAACTACAATTCTGAAGAGCCCAATGGCCATGCACATCCCTGATGATAGCCTAGGTCTCTCAATATCAACTTCCTAACGCCAGAAACAGAAATTACTTACCCACTGATGCACAGATTCATGGATGTTGGGATAACATGATCCTAGTCTTTTGTCTCAAAAGTGTGGGGATAACAAAATAAAGCAAATTAAATGGAGGGTTTTTCAAAAAGACACATTTCCATTTAATATTATTCTCTTGTGATAACTTATTCACACTATTGTGCATATTTTGAGTGTCTGTGTCTGGTTACTACTGTTAAGTAATTAGAATGATTCACCTTGGGGACACTCTAGGCAGGGTCCTAAAATAATAGGAAATTTTACACTTTGATGCATTCTTCACTTATAAATTATTCTGAGCTATTTTTAGACCAGTATTCATTACATGTACATGTACTGGTATAAATTTTTGTGTACAAGCCCTGAATTTTGAATCTGTATATGTTTTCATTTTATATTCACACGAAAACGAACAAAATTTGTTCAGCAGACTACATGCGACCCCTAGACACATATACTGGTATTAAAGTATCCTTTTGAAATACTACTTAAAATAATTTATGCTTATGAAAGATAATAAATAATTGAAGAAAAAAAAATTACGCTATTGTCCCTTATTTCGTCCTTTTTAATCACATTTTAAATTTTTTCTACTAAAAATTGTCCCTTTGGCCTCCCGATAAAATTTACATAGTTAATATATTTAGTGCCTACACACGTACAGTTGTACAGTAAAATGTACTGTACAAGGAAAAATAATTGGTCTTTTTATTTAGTGTCCTGCGAAAGTATTGAATCGAAATAACTGGTGCATGTTCTCACTGAGAAACTGTTTCACTCTTCTTTTACAATAAATAAAGACATTACAGTATACTTAAACCATAGAATGAGACTATGACGTCGGACTGACATGACTAATAAGGTTTGGTAGGCCCCTCTCAACCTAATCATGACAATAATGCTGATGATCATGAAGCATACACTTACCTTTAATTGCAAAACAGCCATCTACCGTTGTCATCCATGATCAAACAAGTAAACACTAAAATGCGTGCATAAAACACTCAAACGTACTCGCACAATCATCTCGATCACTTATGATCAGCCGCAAATATCCAATGTCATGGTCATGTCATGTCATGGTCACAATGACACTTCCGGGTTCGTTTCGAATAGAGGGCGCTTGAAGGTTGTATCACGTGACTGAATTTCAAGATGGCAGCGACCAGGAGGTTGCAAAAGGTGATTTTATAATGCGTGTTTGAAGTGAATATGTAGAAATATTCTCTGGTAGAATAGTATTCAGATCAAGCTGTTAGATTAGTCTTTGTTCTTGATCTTTTCGAGAAAAGGTCGTGTTTGAGAAAAAGGCATTTTGTTGACAGTTGTTGCTATCGGTTTGTTTTTCACCCGTTGCCGGTCGATACCTCGTCCTTTCTTCTTTTCTATCACTTTATGTTGCAGAAAAACAATTCTGCCTGTTACTGGAATGTAGAATGTTTTTTTATTATCGATTTCCTCAACTTGGTTACTGATGAGTGAATGGCATTTGATACTCGTAGACTTTGTCTCCAACAAAAATTATTGTAAATGGAGTAATTTTTAAAAATCGAAACAAAAATGTCGTCATATGTGATATTTTAATATGACATTTGGGAAAACCCAGTGTCATCAGCCGGACTTGTAAATATGTACGGCTTGACTGTTATTTGTAAACTAATATATCCATTAGCACATTCTAGAATTGAAATAAACATGTGACCATCTGCAGTATGAGCTTAAGATTTTTAGTACACCCCTTTTTTCACAATAAACATGTTTGTAAGTATAACCACTAACTTTATGGCAGTTTCAAGCATGTGCAGTGTCGTACTATTGGCAGATTTCTGCCTCTTTGGGAGCCAAAAATATAATTGGCCTGGGCATCCCCCTGGACCCCATAATATATTTTCCAACTTTTTCACTAAATGGCAGTCTCATCCCTGTGTTTACTCTCTCGTGAAAACACTAAAATACACTGCAAGAGACAGAAAACTCAGACTGCAGATGTGACAATGGAAGATGTCACACTTTCTGGGGTGAGGGGTAAACTGAGGGCATGTGCAATATTTTAAATTGATTAATTACCTTACACAAGTAATTATTCAGCCTCTTTAGAGTGGAACCGTGACTTAATAGAGTAATGTTGTGATATTACATATGTAAGCTATTATATGATAGAATAGTATTTGAGCCAGCTTTTACTATTTCTGATAGATTTATGCCTTATTATCTCTATCTTTATCTTCTTAGGAGCTGACAGACTTGCGCAAAGCAGGACTGTCATGTTTTAGAGATATCATTGTTGACGAGAAAAATATGTTACAATGGCAAGGACTAATCGTACCGGTATGTATGAAAAAGTATAAATTATATTATAAAGAAGCAGATATTATTTTGATATCAGCTGTTTCGTGCTTGCATATGTAGGATCATCCAGAACCGCTGTGAAAACTGGGCTGTGGTGGTCACCAGCATAGAAACTGATCCAGATGTATACAAAACAACACAAATCTTAAGATTACCGTACCCCTGGTTTGTCATTCCCAAGGCAATGGTGCACTCATGCCCCTTTTCTGTGTCTGTGACGTTTTCTCCATGTAGTACAATTGGGTTCATTGTTCATCTTCTATTTACAAGTTAAATAATTAGATATGTCCTATTTTCTTCAATTACAATATATTTCTGTTAACTCATATTACATAGCTCCAATGCAGGCAGTTTGACAATCAAAGAGGATTTTTAAAATTTTTCAGGAAAGTGTTCCATACGACAAAGGTGCATTCCGTATTACGATTGATTTTCCTGCAGAGTATCCTTTCAAACCTCCCAAAGTGACGTTTAAGACCAAAATCTACCATCCAAATATAGATGAAAAGGGGCAGGTATGCCTTCCTATAATAAGTGCAGAAAACTGGAAACCTGCCACAAAGACAGATCAAGGTCAGTATGAGAGGATGTTTGGTAATGTAATTGTAATTTGATATAAACAATGTGCTATTAATGTTAATTCTGGGTAATGATTGATTCAGATCTTTTTGTTTGTTCACTGCATAGTATTAACTCTTACAGTGTTACCAGGAGTCATCATATTATATGTACTCTGTTACGTGAACTCACTTGTTATGTTAATGATTTACAAATATGTGCTTTCTTCTAAAGATTAAAGAAATCAAATTAAAAATTAAATTTAAACATGTCATATACAGACTTCTTGAAGAACCTGTAATATTATGCTGTAAGCAGAATTTGGATCTATTCCCTTGTTTTCTCAGTCTTAATGGAAATAACTTAAATCTAAAATTGAGCAAACCCCATTGATATGTTATAGAAGAAATTGTGTATTATGATGTGTATATTTTTCCAGTTATTCAAGCCCTAGTGGCATTAGTAAATACCCCTGAACCAGAACATCCTCTTAGAGCTGATGTAGCAGAAGAATACACAAAAGACAAAAAGAAATTTTTAAAAAATGCAGAAGAATTTACAAGAAAGAACAGCGAGAAGAGACCTGTAGATAAATAGTGGACAGATATGTACCTGTGATTTGCTATCTAAGGATTATTTAACGTGGGGAGTTGTACTGTGTACTGAACTTTAATTTAATTCACAGATATGATTAAAAAAGATGTTGGTCTGATCATAAAAGATGCTGGTCAAGCTTTGACCAACTTGCTTTTAGTGAGATTTATCAATACTTATGTTTTGTACTAGGGCCCAGCAGCATTTTCCTAAGTGGGTGCTAGACAGATGCAATATATATTAATCAAGTATTTATAGAAGTGGTAGTGTTTTGAAAAAATGATTTATAATTGGAAAATACACTAGATTGAGATCTTTCTTTTTCTCTTATTTTAAATTAAATTGCATCAGTAGGTGTAAGTGGAAGGGGAGTCTATAGAATTGTGAGGAGGACTCGGGGTACATATTTATGTGCCATATAAAGATGGAAAAAAGATGTTGATGCAGGTACAGCTGATGCTTAATAAGGATAAAACAATGGAAACTATCGAAACTAATTTGCCCTCTATTTTATGATTTTAAAATATTTCATAATTTTGTTCACATGCAGAACATTTTGAGAGACGGATTATTTTCAGCTTACCGCACTGACTTAATAAGTTATACAGTTGTCACCCGTAACCAGTATGTTCAGCAAATTTAGAGAATGTCATTGAAAAATCCATTATCAAAAGAAAATATTAAGTAACTAAGACTGAGGTTTTTAGGAACACGTACAGTGGCATGAAGGTTTATAATGTAGTCTAATGTAAGATGTGCTAATGTATTTGCCAATTAATATGTTCTGAGATTGTAAAACAGTAACTTGAGTGGTATTCATTCTAATTAATGAACCATGGGAATGGTGATGGTATCTCTGACTGAGAAACAAGTTTTGTTGAAAAGAATTAAAACTGTTGATGTTTGGATGTAAGCACAAGCACAGAAATGCACATAGAAACTTGTATACACGTACATGTAAGTCTTTTACCACATTCAACTCGAGTACCCCCACATGATGGGCCATATCTGTTATGTTCATGATATTAAGCTTAGCACACTACTTATGAATTGATCTGCCTACTATTTTTATGTGTTAGAAAGCTAGTAGGGAGTAGCACTATGTAAGTAGTATGGCAAATACATTTTATATTCATGTTGTTTTTTAATGTTTGAAAATTTGCAGATTCAAGATGTCTATGCACAACCTCTTGTTGAAATATTTGCAGTTATAAGACTAGTCTAGGCATGATAAGCAAGCTACCAGAGCAGTTTACTCTCATTATTTTCATTTGTGTTGTGCAATCATTGTTATATACTTATTTGTTCACTTAAAACAAGGTACTGAAGAAAAAAAAATATTTCACTTTCTCCCCCCCCCTTCCTGCCCATAGTCAGTGTAATACTTGCATTAACAAAGTGATAAATGTGCGAGGGGTTTACATGTGATGCCCAAAACTAGTTATCTTTTACATCAACACCATGGCCAATGTTGTTTATAACAGAGATTCTCTGGTTTGCATTGGGGCATCAAACATACATATTTAAATTTTATTTCAAAATCGGTTCTCTTGAAACATTTTGACAATTAAGATGAAATTCGTTTAGAGAGGCCCTTAGTATAATGTAGCATTCAAAGCTTTGTTATTTGGTTTGATATGTAAATGCATGGTGTAGTAGTCTTTTCTTGTTTGAGTGAATAAAATTTAAGTTCTGCAATGTTAACATTTTGTCATAAATTAAGCAGCGTAGGACGCATTGCATTGGAGAATTTTTTGTTTGTTTAAGTCTCATTGAAATAAGCAACCACTATTTTGATTTGATTAGGCTGAAAGTGGGTCGCATGATGTGCATTGAAGTGTCGTCTTCATTTTATGATCATGCTTTATACCTGTGACAGCAAGGCAATTTTAGTCCTTTTATACAGAAAAGCAATTTCTCTACTTGCACTTGCATGTATGGCAGCTAGAGGGTTTGCATGCATGTACTTGAAAAAGTCAAAATAACGAGAACACCTACAGCAATTGTCGCCCCAGTAAACGCATAAAAGGATTTTGCAAGAAGCAGTAGGTACGAATATTCATTGTGGTATGAATCGTAAAACCACTTGTTCATTTAAAAGCCTTCACTATGTTAACGAATTGATCTAAAGACTTTACGAGATAAAATACATCGTATGTTCAAAAAAGGAATTTTAAACCTCAGATATGGTAAAGGTACAAAGAGAACCTGAACTTGCAGAAGCTTCGTTTCCTGTGGTTTTAATGTAAAGTTGAAATGTTCATTTATCCTAATGGCCTATTCTATAGCCGATGATAATTTATCTTTGTGTTTTTGTTTGTATTTATTCCTAATAATTTCAATGTATATATACTAGCCCAAAAAGAAGAAACGCAAGTTTTCGTATCGACCACAGTGCTTCAAAATGCCAAAATATGCACGTGTTTGTATGGTCACTGTATTTAATGACAGAACACAACCTCAGTCCTGCAGTAGAGTACTAATACAATTGAGTGATTCCAGGCAATATCGCTAGTTTTAAATATTCAGACAACTCACAAATTGGGACAAAAGTCTTGCATAATTCAGTTGTCCACTATCAATGCTAGTGGACACTTGTATCAGAAAACCTAGTTTAGAAGACTGAGATCCATGCTGACATCATTTCACGCTGTCAGATCTGGACAGTGGCCGTGCCTCTGGTCATTGTCGTCGGCACAGTGTTAAGGTTTTGGCGGGCATAAGTGACAATTTCCAGACAGAACTCGTGGTGATTGTGCCATTCATGCATCCACACCAAACGTCCGTTCCCATACGGCCAGGATAGCACAGGCGTACATACAGGAGGAGCAGCATCAAACTTTTCTTTAGACCAAACTTGTCTCCCATTGAAAATGAATGGGAAGAACTGACGAACGACTTCATTACCACCAGCCACTGCCTACCAATGTCATAGAGCGTAGAGCTGCACTGGTTGAAAGATGGAGAAGGGTGACTCATAAAACCTTAGACAGAACAAAACAAGCTTTTCTTTTTTCGATCAGTATATAAATGAAAATTCACACTGTGTACTTTTAAGTGCACGGACGTGAATTTCAAAACGAATCCTTTATATTATCCATCAGGATATGTTATACACCTCATATCTTTTTTGTATATTCACACTGGTCCATTGTAGCTAGCTTATACAAGGTTAGACCTCAAGGAATTTAAACCAAATGGGAGTTTTAAAAAGTAAACACGGTATGACACTGTTTAGTGTTACTGGAATGAAGTAAGCATTCCGAACAGTGTTCTCCATCTAGAATTATAAGACATTAGGTGTTCCGAACAATGTTTTTCAACTCGCATTATCGACAGAAAATGTTATTTGCCGTTTTGAAAACAATGTTGTTCAAATACAGATAAAATTTAGGAATTTTCATCAAAGGCAAATGACACATATATCAGATAGGGCCATATTTGGCATGAGTTACAACAATAAGCTGAAACGAACAAAAACACTCACTCAGTAAAAGCCAAATGCATTTTTTTCATCGAAGTGATTACCGAATTGTTACAGAACTTTGTCATCAGTTACCCTACATGTCTCGTTAAAAGCTCTTTTATGGTTCTCTTAAATACAATTATCTCTTTCGAGTGGTGAAAATCAAGGTATGTGCATGTCCTAGAAATCAATCATCAGGTGATAATAGACTATATAAATGCTTTTGAGTAGATAATTGAGACTCCTGTCTAAGTAAGCGTAGGAAGATTTAAGTATGGCACTGGGGGTTTTCCTAGGTCAGGGTATGTGGCATGTTACAGATATAGAAGTGGTGGTTGTAGAGCAGGATAATGAAATTGAGATACTCATCTCGTCTTGGTCCCATTATATATTTGATCCAAACAAAATAAACGCAAACGCTATTTTGAACATAGATCAATTGAATTTAAAATGTCTTTTACAATACAAAAGGCACTTCCTTACATTCTTTTCCTGTGATCAATCAATACAATACAATATTAATCCGGCAGTTAAATTATTGGACGAGTGAGGTTGAAGACAGAATGTTGGATTGCTAAGTCACTAATGCCAAGAAAAGTGCTACCCCGTGGAACGACCGAAGTTGTATGTGTTCAGCCGTTCAACGAGGAAACACTTTTCTCACCATTGATTATTTAAGTAAGTTCCTTGCTTCAAGAGAATGGACATGCTTTTAGCATAGTTACATGGCACTCGGATTACTGAAAAAAAAATCAAGATCTCTCACGTTTCTGATAGGAAGCATCTCAGACCATTTAGTTAAAATAAGATCTTGTAGAAGTAGCTAAATCTTATTTGGCAGTTAAGATCAGGCAGATTGTCTTATTTAGACACATTTTACCGCTGTTTCTACATTTCAACACTCCTGATTAAATTTTTGCTGAATGATGGGGAGGTCCGTTTTCCTGGCTGACCTTGAGTATTTTTAAATTTGATCTTATTTAATTTTAATTGCAATATGGAATAACAAAAACTGTGATAAGATTATCATCGTTTTAAAAATGTATATGTTACTTAAGAGACCAGGCATGGAGAGTGGCATGAATCATTTAACAAGTTACCCAGTTAGCCAGTGCTTTAATTGATTTTTTTAGATCTTCTAGCTTGGGATTTGTAATCATGACACTGCACTACATTGCCTAATCTCCATAAAATTATCATCCATATGCGTCTAGGAAATCATACACAGTTCAGGGTCTTGCGGCTATGCGAATTTATTTATAAACTACCCCGTGGTAATTACGCACAAGTGGATTGGGTTACAACTGTACAAGGCTGGGACAACTGTGCAACAGGAAGAATCTTAGTATTCAGTGAGATGTGCCTTTTCAAACTTGGCTCAGAGAAAACCAGAGTTGTCAACGGCGATCCTAGATGTTACTGCTTGTATTCCCTTATACATTTTACCTCTTTTCATAACAAACAAACATATGACTAACAAAATATAGAGGGGGGGAGCAAGCAAAGAAAAGGTAATGAAATAATAAAACCCTAGAAAAAATTAAACATAGGTTTACAGAGAAATTCTCATACTGGCGTCACAACGTGAAATAAATGTCAGAAACCTGACGATAATTCTATCTGATTAAAACGAACTAGTGTCAAGATTTGCATGGGTTAGGAGATGTTCAAGGGGATTGTTTAGGTGCTTAAACTTGTTACAGGTTACCTAGTAACCAATAATTCTATAACTTCGACAGTCGTCGATCAATACTGAGTGCCACGTAGAAATATGTAATGGCCCACTGAACAGTAAGGGGAAAGATAACCTGTATAGGGAAAAGAAAAGGGAGATAACTTACACCATGGCATGTGTATAGAACATCTTTACCCAAATATGCAGGGTTTTTATTAATATGGATCGTTGAATTTGTAGTAAATACTACTTTTATTAGTGCTTTCAACCAATGTTCTAGTCACTCGTCGGAGGTGTAGCATGCTACTGGTATACTGCCATTGAGTCAAAGGTAGAATGTATGGAAGAGTTAATAGCCAGTTAGCGAGAAAGACAGGTACCTCTTTGCAACCCCACAAATTGAAATATGTGGTATTTTTTTGTAAATTATACACTAATGTAATAAGAACTACGTAAATGGTATTACTAAACATTATTCAATGTTAACTGCTAATCTACATCATTTTTATATCAGAGGGGCATTACAATAAATGCGGCCTTCATCGGCCAAATTTCAAACAACATTTTTGTGTTTGCCTTTTATTGCTACTTTTGTCAAGTTCCATTAATTGGGTTTGTATAGATCGAGGAGATATGAAAATACGAAGGTTTGCTTCGTTTTTTTTCGTGTTAGACGCTTTGAAAAGGCATTCCGTGGTAATCTGTCTCCCGTTTAACGGAATGTTTTGTTCAATGAACAAAAAGCCAAATCTGGTGACATAAATATCGCACCATTTGTATGAACAATTCTCTAGGTGACATGGGGTAGGACTTAGATAAAAACTGTTTATGGTTAATAATCTGTCAAATAACAAGTGATACGCTTTCTTCCATGTGCATTGTAAAGGTGTCATCGAACGTCCCTCTGGCTGTCAAGTTGCTACCACGGGTGCTACTATGGTGAAGATATGGGAGCAACGCCAGAAGATTGTTCATCTCAGAGAGAGGGGCGTAAGCGTCACTCAGGTAGCTGGTGGAAAATGGTGATGGCCAAATGTTACCACAAAGTGGCTAACGGAAGAAGACGAGTAGGCCTACAAGAGACAACTTGCTATCAAAATTTTGAAGATTTGAGCCGTGAAGAGAACACGCGTGTTTCCCTTCAAGGCAGTCCGCTTCAATAATTGTTTGGAGCTACATCGAACATGATCGAATACTGCGGTATTGATGAACTGGCACTGCAGGTTAATGGAAACCTACAACCTACAACTACAAGCTCTACATTTGAATTCTGTACCAACACCTTTTGATATCGATAGAAAACATCTTTGGAGACAGGAGTTATTTCCCAGGATGATAATGCAACACTTCACTGGGTCAAGGCAGTTCAAGCGTAGCTTCATCAACAAGGCACAAAAGGATGGACTGGACGCCATAAGAAGGATGGTGATCATTTTCAGGTCACTTGGCTGTCACCCAAAATATCAATACTATAATGACATGATTTATGAAAGCACGGGTCTGTAAACTTACATGCATAGTAAAGGTATTCACATGACATGATCAAATTTTGATAAAATACAAAAGGAAAAATCCAGATGCCTTTAATCTTTAAGCATCATGGCCAATATTCTTGTCACCCCTGTACATTTAAAATACAGAGTTGAAATTTAATGTGGATTTTAATAATATATACTTTGTTATACCTATATTTGTGAGTGATAAACGAAAACAAAGGTTTTTATTTGTGTTTTAATAGCTTTCATAATCTCTTCAGTGTCATTGTGGCAGCCGATCTTTAACTGAAAACATCAATTGGGCATAACAAAAATAAATATCTGATTTTAAGCCATAAAATAACCAATAACTTTGACGTGGTTCAGCTATTCACCGTTGACTTCACATGGGGTTTGGCACCAGCGAGAATTCCACCCCAAACACAGGTGTTCCTACCGACCCCAGTCACTCCAGGAGCGACACATGCTTCATCATAAGCCTCCTCAGGAAGTCTACTAACTCCAATTCGACCATCTCGGAGGCCAGATCGACTGACATCATCATCATCAACATCATCATCATCATTTAAAACCACATGGTACATGTACCAGTGTTGTACTCGCAAACGCTGATGGTTCCCAGTTCGCTACAGAAATAGATGACGGTGCTCAGAGGTCATATGCTATAGTAATCTGTAAAAAACCAGCCTGGTGTTCACAAAGGATCTTGAAAAAAATGCGATTTTAAACCGCTCCTCATTCTGAAGGGTACGTTTTGCTTTTGTTTGGTTTTTGCAGCATAAGCGTAAGAGCAGTGTGTTCACTCTCCTGGTGGTATGTTTTGGGTGTCCTGGGCGTTGTCTCAACGTAGGTACATGTACACCAATCTGGGCAAACCTCTGTAAGGCTTTTTGCTCGTGACACAATAATCTGCCTGGCAATGACCATCTGTTCAGTCTGTTTCGCGGCATCCTGGGTCAAAGCAACCTAGACATACCCTTTAAACTAAAAAAATTCCAAACAAAATGTCAACTCTGTATATACATGTTTAACTATTTTTACAGCTTGACCAAGAAGATTCGATTAAACTTCCCCTTACGTTAACTACTGCAATGGCATACTCCTGTTAAAACATTTTATCTTTATCTTTAGTGTCAACATATGCAGATTCAGACTGATAATCAATTAGCCGGTTGATTAATTTTCATCATAAAAATACCTATGATATCACGTGCCTGTGTCATGATACTCGCTGTGTTTGTTCATAATAACACAAAGATTTTGTATTATGGCAGAAATCTATCGTTAAGTATGTTGTACCGCTTCATACATTCGGATGGATTAGCAGAATAAACTCTTTCAAACCTAATTGTTAAAATGCCTTAAGAAGCGCTTGACCTCAGCATAAATCGAGTAGATTAAAATCTCATCAAAGGACGTCTTTTAAAAATTGTATAAGTTATGATGATTTTTTCTGCATGTCACGCAAAGCTTTTACGTGAGCGTATGGACGTCATTTCCGTTAATAACATCTAGAGGTTTCAAAAGTATAAATAAAATTAGTGCGTGAACATGCTATGTTGTTATTCAAGTATCCAGCCCGTCTAACTGAAATGTATTGTTTGTGATTTGCGCTTCCATCCCAATATTAGTATGACATTTGGATTTTCAGACAAAGCAAGTGGTATAATGTTCACGAACGTCACGAAAGACAAAGCCTTCAGTCGCCTTAAACCTATGCATACCTACTGAAATTCTAAAACGCACTGGTGTTAATTTTCTCCGTGCATTGGAAAAGAGACAACGCTTTACTCCAGACAGTTAAATCTCGAACAACTACGTAGTATTAGCTCACCAATTTGATATGGTATTATCAAAAATGAAATTAATGAAATAAAAAATCAAAAAAGGAAAGTACGGTATAACTCATTTGATGGCAATATATCATCTTTTCTTCCTTGATAGAAAAATCTAAATGGTGATTGGTAAAATTGGTATAGTCTACATGTATATGCTTATATCTACAGTAGACATGGATTAAGCGTGTAGTCGTTTGTTCAGAAAGTGAACCAGCAACATTCAATTTCCTATATAAAGTTGCGGTTTCGTGAGCAATTAATTGGCATACAAAAAAAAAAAAAAAAAAAAAAAAAACAACCCAAATTTATTTTTTTAAAAAAAAAA